>CABFKC020000006.1:249122-266479 GCA_901699155.2 Streptopelia turtur
AGGAGGGCAGCCAGGTAGATGCCCGGAAGAGCCAGAAGTGCAAGAGCTGCAGCTCCGTGTGTCTGTGAATGGCAGGAGGAGGAGGGTGATGGTGAAGCTGCTGTTGGACATTGGCTACCTGTGGGCATGAGGACCTGTGCAAGGAGGAAAAACAGTGACAAGTTAGGGGAGAGTTCTCTGAGGAAAATATCATGTTGTTTCTCATGGAAAACCCCCTCCCTGATGGAGGGATGTTTCAGCTCATTCTCTCTTTCTACCAAGTGAGAAAAAACTGTTCATCACAGCTTTAAAAGACAGCTTGGGCATTTGGTTTCCATGAACCAGCTCTGGGGCAAGACCCCTTGAGTTGTGTCAGAACAAGAAGTAACCCACCTTGCACCCCAACCCCAGAGAGCAAGAGCATCAGGGAGGGACAGGTGGAGAACAGGGAAGGACACTGCAGTGCTACCAGAAAATAAAGCAGACAGAAAGGCAGACGGGCATGCTGTGGAACCTTCTCCTGACCTGCCTGTGCCGCTGCCACTCACATAATGGACACTGGAGAGCAAGTACTTTTAGCACCTTACTATTTGTGTACCACATTCCAGGAACCCTTCACTGGAGGTCCGCTGCTGAGGTGGAGACTCGTGAACTGGACCCCATGGCTTTGGGGCAGAGGGTCTGCTGGGGAGGAGAGGAGACCAGGGGTTGCACTGGGAAATGTGTCTGCACTGCAGGGGATGAAGCTTGGTCCTGAATCCATCCCCAGCATTCTGGTCACAGCTCCCTCTCCCCACCCATGTCTGTGCTGCCTGCAGCTGTGTGTCTGTCCCTGGGTCTGCTCCCTGTCAGTTCACAGACCCTGTCCCACCTGCTGTGTGCTCAGCTCTGTCCTGCACACCTACCTGGCACTGCCCAGGGGCAGCTCTGTGTGTGCAGGGCTCAGGAGCAGCTCAGACCAGTCCTAACGAGAACTGGGGTCTCAGTGTCTTCTCCAAAGAGAGAAATAAATCCCCATCTCCCACTGCACACCCAGACAACAAAGAGTGGAAAACTGAAAGCACAGACTCCTTCCCTTGTGGCTGTTGCTGTATCAATTTTGTTGTTCAGAAGGACCTTCTGCCATGCTGTGGGGTGATCTGGAGCTCTGAGCAGCCCTGACCCACACAGCCCCCTTCAAGCCCCTGCCTGCCTGCCCTGCGGGGTCACTCCTTCCCCCCACAGCTGCTGCCATGGATCTCCCCGGGCAGGCTGAGCGCTGACCCTGGCAGGCGGCAGAGTCCCTGCCCCGGCACAGCCCTGGGGTGCAGGGACCCTGCTCTGCAGGACAGCCCTGGGCACCCCTGGGTGTCACCCGGCTTCACACTGCTCAACATGGCTTGACAAGACCCCGTCCTTACAGATCCCACAAGCTGTGCCTGTGCCAGTTTTAGGAGATGCCTCCAGGAGCTACAGCTGCACTGCCCTGCACCCAGAGACTTACCATGGCAAGGGCTGCAAAGGTTTCTCCTCCAGTGAGCTCTCAGTCATCCTCCCAGTCTGACACCTTTAACCTCTCTCTCCTGCCTTGCTCGCCTGAGATCCCCAGGCAGAGCCCTCAGCCCTGTGCGCTTTGCAGAGGAGCTGCTCCTGGGCAGAGCTGTCTCTCTGCAGCGCTGCCGCTGCCATGAGCTCCCTGTTGTCCCAGGAGCCCAGCCCAGCTCAGCAGCACAGGAGCAGCCCAAGGCGCTTTAATGACCCCTCTGGTGGGTTTGGTGCTGAGTCCATGAACTTCAGACCCTGGAGGAAGGTGATGAATCTTTTCAAGTAGTTAAAGTTAGATTCAAACTCCAAAGTTTCTTGTAATGTTAATGGGTCCCACTGAGGGAACCTACTGAGAAACAATATCCAGGTTTGGTTAGAGAAGAAGAACTGGAGGTCAGGAAAAGCACAGTAAGGTGGCTCTGATGCTGAGGAAACCTGGTTACGTTTCTTTAACGAAAAGGCCAAGGCCCTGACCCCCAGCCCTGGGAAGGCAGATCCTGTCCCTCCCATGTTGCCCGGGCCCTTCCTGGGCCAGTGTGATGTGGGGTTTTGCAAAGCCAAGGGAAGGACTATGGTCCCACATCTCCTAGTTTCCTGGCTGGGGACAAGGAGGCCATGAGGCCCCTGTGCTGCAAGGACAAGGTGTCTCCTCGCAGGCATCAGAGGTGCAGACAACAGCCACAGCCAAGGGGAGAAGGAGCTCATGTATGGTAGGGCTTTCAGCCTCTTTACATCCCATGATCATCTCCATGACAGCCTGTCCTATGCTGTGGCATCCCCTGCACCTCTTTCCCTGCAGGCTGCAGACATCCCCCCTGCTGCCCCACCTTGCTCTTGTCTGAGCATCTTCCTTCCTTTGCTGAGATCTCTGCATCCTCCCCAGCTGGTCCTTGAAGCACAAAGCCTTGGGCTGATGCAGACTCCCTCTGCTGACCTGCTCCACCACAGCACTGCCCTTCCACTCACATTACTTTCTGTTCATGTCCAGCCTGGACCTCCCCAGCTGCACTTTGGGCCATTATTTCATTCTCAAGCTGTTTCCCACTACGAAGAAACCTCCACCATCTCTGAAAACAGCCTTCAAGCACTCTCGGGCTACTCCTGCACTGCTGCAGCCTCCCCAGCGCTGCTGGGCCAAAGCAGCCCAGGTCCCTCAGCATCCCACACCATGTGCACAAGGTGCTGAACCTGTCTTGGCACAGCCCTGCACTCTCCAGTCCCTCCTTGCTTCTCCAAACTGGGGGCCGCACACTGACACACACCCGTGTGTGTGGGGTCACACCAGTGCTGAACCGAATGGGATGAGAACTGCAGGTGTCTGGGTCCCACACTCCTCCTCATGCAGCCCCGTGTGCAGCTGCCTTGTTCACGGTGAGCGTGCACCACGGGCTGGTGTGCGGACCTTGTAGTGCCCAGGCCTTCTCCTCAGGGTCACTGCTCAGCGTGTCAGGTCCTGCTCTGTCCTGAGGATGGGGTTATTGTGCCACCCTGATACAAAATTGGCCACTTCCCCTCATCAAACTTCAGATCTTTTGATGGGTGAATTCCAGATTTCCTCAAAGTTGCGTCTCTCCCTGGACAGAAGCTCCATTCGCTCAGGTGTTCATGTTTCCATGCAGATGGCTTATCCTGATTAGGGTGTCTCTCCCAAGAAAAGAGGATAAGGAGTTACAAGGCACTACAAATACCGTCTCCTGGAGAAACTGTGGAGTCTTGGGCATCCAGTACTCATAATACCAGATGACTGCACATTGAGGGGAAGTTTCCCTTCATATGGTAGAGCAGCAGGAATGTGTGGAGCTCTGCCTGAGGACAGACATTGTCAGCTGAAGGTTGAAGAGTTAGCATGAGAGGGCTGAACAACATAGGCAATGTTGTGGTGACTGGACATCAGGTACAGACTCACTGATGAGGAAGAGGAATGAGATGAGGCCTCCTTCAGACAAATGAAAGAAGCCTCATGTTTCTAGGGCCATTTCCTCATGGCAGACCTGAGATATCCCAATATCTGCAAGGAACCAGCCATCTAGGAGGGTTTGGAGCTCATTGACAACATCTTCCTGACATGGGTGACTGAGGAGTCAGTGGGGTGAGGTGCCCTGTGTGACTTCACACTTACAAACCAGAAAGAGTTGGTCTGGATGGAACAGTCAGGGATGGGAAAGTGAAGCTGAGGCTCCTGGGAGATGATCAGAAGGCCAAGAGCAGGATTTCAGGAGAGCAAACTTTGGCCTGCTGAGGACCTGCTTGGGTCCTATGGGATATGACCTTGGTGTCTGCAGTGCTTTTCTCTCCCATTTCCTCCCTCCTCTCTCCCACCTGCTGTTGTGCAGTGTTTTTTACCCTTTCTCAAATACAATATACCAGAGGTGCTGCCAGCATCCCTGAGTGGCTCAGATTTGTCAAGGAGTGAGTCCATCTTGGAGCAGCTGAAATCAGCTCTGTCTGACATCAGTCAAACTCCTGTTGTCTTCTCAGAGAGGTGACAACTGTAGTACAGCCGCACTCACCCCCAGTTCCAAGACTTTGCCATGTAAACCCAATAGAGAGTGAAACGTATTGGGTGTTACAAACTACTTGATCATGGAGAAGAAATGGATATTCTGTTGGCTACTCGAGCAACTCACCAGTCAATGAGCAGGTTCCTATGGGTTACTGTAATTGCCCTGACATTCACTGGCCTGGCAAAGCTGCAGCTGCCAACAGTCCAAAGGATCTTGGGCCAACTGCTCAACATGTCTGCTTGATGGGCCAACAAGGGTGATGCTCATCTGGAACTGGGAAACAAGGAAACCCTGGTGAGGGATGTGAACATCAGTGTCCACCTTGGCTGTTGTGACCAGGACACAGCGGGGTCCCAGGCACCAGAGGGGAGGGAGGAAGGCCAGCAGCAGAGGAGAATACTTTGACATACTGGGGGATGGTGGGCAAGGTTGAGACATGGAAGTAGATCTGCAGGGCGAAGGGTGAAGGAGGTCAGGAAATCTGATAATCCTTACAGGACAGGCTGCTCCAAGCACAAGAATGATCTCTCCAAGTACCCATGAACAGAAGCATTTATCTTGTGAGGCTGGTCATCTGAACTGATGGAGCTGCAGGGCACAAAGGCAGCACACAGGAGGTGGAAGCAGGGGAAGCTAAAAAGGAGGAATTTAAAAAACTTGTCCATGGATGTGGGGATTATGACAAAGCTGCCCTGGACTGGATACCTGCAGGGGAAGGGCAGCAAGATGAGCTGACAGAGCTTCACTTGCAGTAAGAGAATAGACAGGGTGAACGTGGGCCTGCTGCTGAACTTCGTAAGAGTAGAATCAGACGGGACTGAGGTTCTTCATGGCCTCTTTGCCTCCATCTTCACCAGCAAGGTCTCCTGGGACTTTGTTCCTGAAAGCAGGAGTCTGGAGAACACCCAGCAGTGGATGGGGCTCAAGTCAGGGGTGACCTGAGCAAACTCAGACACCATTACAGAACAGGAGATGGGTCACTTGACCAGCTCCCCGAACACAAGTATCACTGTGCTGTGGCACCTGAGATTGCCAGGAGCACCCACCTCTTGGTCCAGAGGAGTGTGACTCCTCTTAAGTTGTCCTGGATTATCTCCTCATGCACATGGCATTTTAGGCAACCCATTTTGTGACATATTCAGTCTTTATCAGGAGGTGTTCCACACCAATATGAACTGGAGGCTGCTGAGACCGCCCGTTCTGGAAAGGGAAGGAAGGGCGAGCAGGGAAAGAAATAGAAGAAATTTGGCTTTATTGCTATTTATTATGCAAGTGCTCTCTGTTTGGCTGTTCCTGAAATCTCTCTAATCATCCACACCAGACTTGAAGCCTTTAGGAAAATGATGCACAGAGAGAGCCTTGGCTTGTAAGAGCATTTTAGATGTCAATGAGCCCTCTGCTGCCATGCTCCTGAACTGCAGATACTGAAACAATGAACAAATCTCTAATGAAGTGAAAGGCAGAAGCAAACCCCAAGTTTCTGAGGGTGTTTGGGACCCCATGAAGGGCCATCACTGACACAGCTGTGAAGGAAACAACCAGTGCAGGTCCCTGTCCCTGGAGGCTGGTGAAGGAAAGACTTGGAGACAGTGGTTCCAGGTGGTGAGGGCCATGTGGAGGTGGCTCTGATGCCATGTCAGCCCTTGATGCTTGTTCATCACCAGAATGGCTGAGCCCTGACCCCTGGGACCTGGTAGATCTTTCTCCAATGTTTTTCAAGGCTTTTCCTGTGGTCAGTGTGAGTGTTGTGTGCTTTGGTGGTGAGTTTGATGCCAACTCATCTTGCTTTAATGTAAGGCTCTGGTTTTCTGCAGAGCTGGAAATGCCTGTGAGGTCCTCACAACTCATCCAGCTTCTTTCATTCACCTGGCAATGGTCACCAGTCGCCTCAATGTCCCAGTCCCACACTTGCTTCAATCCTCTGTTTGGATCCATACCCATCAGTCCAGGAGGTTCATGCATCCACCAGGGTCATGGATGATTCCTGAGGACCATCCAAGTGTGGGCAGTGTAAGAGAGGAGCAGAGCAGGGTCAGCTCATGGGCCATGACTGAGCACAGCCACCCCAGCAGCAGCCGTTCCCCATCTCCCAGGCACAGCAAAGCCCACAGGATGGAAATGTCACTGCCATATATGATGAGCCCACGAGAGGCCTTTCTTCCGTATTCCTAGGAAAATCTTCCTCCTGTTCCTCCGCCACCTGCAGACATCAACTGCTTTCCATTTCTGGGCTCAGACATGGCTGGAAGGGTTCACTGAAGCCATCAGCCATCTCATTGCTTCTCCTTGACATGCCCTGACCCTCTCCCACACCTACAATGGCCAATCACGGCTGCTCAGGCCTCCCGCTCTTCAGAAGAGGCCTTGAGCTTCTTGGTTCTTCCTGGTGCTTATTATGAACTTCCTCGCTCTCTCCAGAGTTCACGGTGAGCTTTCTTGTCCATAACAGCCCCTTTATGACCATGTCTTACTAAATGGTTGTGTTTGTATGATCATTTGTGCAGAAAGGGCAGTCACAGGACAGCACCCAATATGCCAAAACGGATGCCGAGTGAAATGCTGTAAAGCCCTGATGAGTTCCCCCTGTGTCTGTGTCTCTCCTGGAAGGAGTCTGTCCCGAGAAGGGGATCCAGCTCCTGCCCTCTCTGCAGAGGCACATGAGCAGTGTCCATCACCTGGGGACACAAAGGGTGACGTTTGCCAGACCACCCGTCATCTGAACCACTTAGATGTGTGCTTGTGGATGAGGTATGAAGCCTTATAGTGCAAATACCTATTTAATTGTCATTGCCAGAGGGGCTACCACTGATGCAGTGTACTATTTTACAGATATTTAAATATAAGCATATAAAACTGACATTCCTAGACAAATTACACAAACATTTGAAGGACTTTTCATGCCTTTTAACATGATTATCCACAAAAGGCCCACCAGCTTTACATCTCAGGAAATGGGATGCCAGATTTCAAGGGCAGGATGGTTTGGGCTCTGTGCTGGGATCTGGAAACTGAAACGTGCTCCCATCTCCCAGCCCCCTGCTCTCCTCAGTGAGGGTGTGAGACATTCTGCCAGTGAGGGCTGAACTCACAGCCATGACCAGTATCTCATGTCCAACTGCAGCCAATGGTGTCCTGCCAGCTCAGGATTGGAGCTTCTATTGCTGGCGGTGTTTAAAAGATGTGGAGATGCGGCGCTTTGAGACATGGTTTGCTGGAGTACTTGGGAGTGTTAGATTTACGGTTTGACTCTATGTTCTTAAGGGTCTAAATGATTCTATGATGCTATGATTCTATAGTTTGGGTTGAAACCGTTTCAATCCCATCACCTCCAGCTTCCCTCAGAGGCTGCTGTTGTGTGGCACAACTGTCCTGGCTCTCCATGCAGGTTGGGCACTGGTTTGGTGCCTGCATTGGCAGTTTTCCCCTTCCTGGGGTAAAAGGCTGTTGAGCAGAGACAGTTGTAGAGATTTGGGTCACAGGGGTTTGAAGCAATCCTTTCGAAATCTGAGCAGGATGAGCCCAGGAAAAATGGAGATGCTCTGAATGATGTTTTTGAACATCCATAACATTAAGAGGGAACTCCTTATTCTCACTGATTATGATGACGAACAAAAGCTCTTCAATTTCATTCCTAACCATCATTCTTGCTTTTCAAAACATCTACTACACCTCAGTAGTTGTGTTTTCAAATAAGATCTTAGAACAATGCTTTTTCTCTCCCTTTTCCTTTTTTTTTTTTTAATTATTAAAAGACTACAACTCTTGGACAGAATTACCCCAAAATCATCTTTCTTTCATAACTTTTCTCTTTTTTTTTTTTTTTTTCCTGGTGTGAGATGTTGTTGGCATAGGAGAATAGTTTCTTTTTGAGACAAAGAAGGCCAAAGAACAGATCCCAGGTCAGTGCAAAGGCACAAAGGAAGCCAGAATCTTTATGCGTGTGCACTGACACACACTGTCACCTGCATTTCCAATCTCTGAAGTCCCAATAGTGCAGCAGAGTCTGGACTTCTGAGCTCCCTTTATGTGCCCAGTGTGACACATGTAAAATGGAACTACCCCAGTCAAATGGTTTTGATTTTCTTCAAAGCCTGAAGCACCACATGGGTCAGGAGACAAGCCAGGATACCCATCAAGGACTCACATCCTCTGCTCTTACAGTTCAGGTGTTCAATGTAATCTCATCAGACATGTCACACTGACACCTGGGTGCAAGGAGCTGGTCAAGTGTCTCGTCTCTATTTCTGTAATGGTGGCCTTGATGTCTGACTGATGTGCAGACTCTGTACATGGATGCTGACACCTCTTGAACAACCTGCTCTGAAAGGGTTAACAAGGTGGGCAGTTCTTTCCAGAAGGGTATTAGGACAGCAAAAATGACCCTGGGTTGGGGCAAATGAAAAGGGATGCAAAAGTTGTAGTCAGGGTTGTTTGGGAGCACTTTTAAAGCAGCCCTGCACTTCACATGAATTATTCATGTGCTCAGGGAGAACCTGAAATCTTCGTCTAAATTGAAAACATGAAGGGGAAGGAAGGACAGCGTCATTCAGGCTCCAAGGGAGCTCAGGAGGTGTCTTGACCAACCTCCTGCTCACAGCAGGGTCAGACCAGATTACTCAGGACTTTATCCAAACACATCTTGGTCACTTTCTGGGACAGAGTGAGTGCGCACTCCTGGGAAACAGCTTCCAGTGCTGGACTGTCCTCATGACTGGAAAGGTTCTCCCTTTCTACAGCACCTTTCCAAGCCCAACCATCCAGATTGTTTTTACCCATCTACTTACACACTGACACAGACCATAATATCCTACCTTGGACACAAGAATATTGTGGGGGATGATGCTGAATGCCTTGCTGACTTCCAGGTAACAGACCACCACTGGTAACAGACCACCAATGTTCTCCCCACATCCACAACCCTGTCCTTTCCTCACAGAAAGCAAAGAGGATGGACAAGCACAACCTGCCCGGGGAAACCCCGTCACCTTCTCTTCCACACACCCACAAATGGGGTCCCAGTGGACATGCTCTGGGGCACAGCCCTTAGTTCCCCTGCTCACCCATTGGCCATTTTGAAAAATGCACACACTGTGTGAGAGCTGCCAGTGGTCAGGGAGTCCCCCCAGTCTCCATGAGCTTTCACAGATGGTGGAGAGTGGCCTCACTGTGACATTGTCCTGCTGTCTCAGCTCCTGGGATGCTGCCCCTGCTGTCCCATAGACTGGAAAGGATTGTGTTAGTTCCAGTGACCCCTGACTTGATCCACATCCTCTGCTGCTTGTTCTGCCTCCAGTCAAAGAGGTCTGGGAGACCTTGCTGGTGAAGAGGGACGTCAAGAGGACACAGGGATTCTCACCTCTTTCACTTATTAAATTCATCAGTGGCCACACAGTGTCTTTTTTCTCCTTTAACATTTCCTGCAGTAGTAACAGGTCATTATGGGGCCCTTGAATTGCCTTACAGGTCTGGACTGAGCTTTGATCTGGACTGTTGCTGTGCTTGGAGGCTGCTGTCCTTGCAGACCAGATGAACTCACTCCTGCCACCCTGCCTGGCAGTTCTTTCCATCCGTGTCACAGCTCTGTCTGCAGCACTGACAGCTCCAGCTCCCCAGTCAGGTCTCTGGCTGAGGACATTGCCTCACATCTGGGCTGAGCCACCCCAGCTGTGGCACCAGCCCAGCTCTGACCTGCCACAAGAAACCTGGTACCAAGTGTCCAAGAGCCCATGTGTGCAAAGGCTTTGCTTCAGAGCACACACATGACATGGCTAAAGACTGATGAATGTCTCTCTAGACCTAGCAGTATAAAACCAGAACAAAATGCCTAAAGTCATTCAACTGAAGATATTCCTCCCCTAGCCTGGAAATATTAGATCCTTTGCTGTAACGTTTCTGGTGTCCTGTCTAATGATGTGACAAGAAAATATCATTCTCATACCGATTTATTTTTTAAAATGAAAAATACAATGCTGGAAAGAAGTGTCTCTGAAGAGGAGAGAGAATCAACATCACTGATTACTTCAACTTCAAAGTTGTGCCACTGGAGCCCCAGAGACACCTGGAGGAGCCCAGAGGGACAGAGAAAGGGACATCATGGGCTGCTCCTGTGCTGCTGAGCTGGGCTGGGCTCCTGGGACACAGGGAGCTCATGGCAGCGGCAGCGCTGCAGAGAGACAGCTCTGCCCAGGAGCAGCTCCTCTGCACACGCAGCAGGGCTGAGGGCTCTGCCTGCAGCACTGGGGGCACAGGAGCCAGGCACAGAGAGATTAAAGGCAATGTGGGGTGGTTGGTTGCTGAGGATTCAATGAGACAAATCACAGTTCTAACACGGTAAGTCTCTGGCTGTAGGACAATGCAGCTGCATTTCCTGGAGGGAGAACTTAAGCTGGTACATCCCACAATTTACAATTTATCTGTCAGGTCTCTGTCACAGTATCTCTTTTGTAGAGGAGAAGAAGACACTCCAGAGCAGGGCTTCCCTGCTTCACTGTCAGAGGGACAGGGAATGATGACAACTTCTGCTGAGGGTGACTGCAGGGGGAGCACCCAGGGGTGCCCAGGGCTGTCCTGCAGAGCAGGGTCCCTGTCTGGGGGAGATCCCCACGGTGCTGTGGGGACAAGCTGTGGGGGGAAGGAGCATCCCTGATAAGGGCAGGAAAGGTGCTTCTGCTGTGGAGAGGGTGCTGTGTGGGTCAGGGCTGCTCACACATACAGATCACCTGCAGGATTTTTCTAAGGCGATGCCCCAATGACAAGATCAATGCAAGGATTAGCAGACAGATAAGGAGCTTTCCTGAGCCTATCTCTTCAGTTTCCTCTCCCAAGGGGTGGGGGGTGCAGGAAAGGATAAAATGAAAATGAGATCTCATGCTTAAACAAGTCACTGAGACTCCTGAACTGCAACTCTCAGTGATCAGTACATCTACCAGAAGGCTCATGACATCCCTTCACCACCCCTCTGCCTGTGCACAGCACCTGCATCACCTTGGCTGGACCCGTCAGCCTTAGTCTGACCTGTCCTGTTTTCCAGCCTGCAGACAGGAAGATGCCCCCAGGCAGTGCCCTGTGAACAGGCAGGATCTGTAGGGCCAGGGGGAGGGCACAGAGGGTGGGATGGTCTGTGAGCACTGACAGGGAAGAGACATGGACAGGAAAACACCTCCCAGGGGAGAATCTCCAGGCAGCAGGGAAATGATCAGAAATGAGAGGAAACCAAACCCGGAATTGTTATGGGAGGGAGAAGAGAGAAAAGTCCCTGTGATCCCCTGCAGTGCAGATCCCTCCTGTGAGCAGCCCCCTGGCCTCCTCTCCCACCCAGCAAAGCCTCTGCCCTCAGGGCCGGGGGCTCCAAGGCATGAAGCAGCTCCTGTGCAGCCAGAGCTCCAGTTCCTCTGCAGAGCACAGGGGCTGAGAGCAGCTGCCCGGCAGTGTTGGTGTCTGGGAGGTGGCTGCACAGCTGGGGAAGGGTGACGCTGTCTGAGTGCCCGGCTGCCTCTGCCCTGGCCTCTCTCACACCCACCCTCACCGCATTTTCCTTCTTGCTCCCCTGCTCTGGGTCACTGCTGTTGGGATCTTGTTCTTGCTGTCAGGCTCTCTGGGGATGGCAGTTTCAGCTGCAGAGTCACAGCCTGATCTTGTGGGTCCTTTCCTGCAGGTGTGTCCATGGGCACACGTGTCCCAGCTTTGCTCTGACCTGTGTGCTGTGGGCAATGCAGTCTGTGGGGCTGGGGAATGAGCTGAGTCTCCCTCAATAAAATCACATTATTAGGACATTGTGCTATGTCTTTGAGGTTTCCTTCCAAGCGGTGAGCTCCCCACCAGGATGTAAACCTGTACTATAGCACCTTAGTGTTATCTAAGGAACGCAGAAACACAGAGATGTTATATCATTGAAAATGCTGTTTGGTTTGTGAAATGAGCCATGCCTGTCTTGGGCTAAACGTTGGGTGCTGAGACCTTAGGAAAGGGTGAGATGTCAAGGCTCCAAATGTCAATGTTGAACCCCAGTTCTGGCCCATGCCCCCCGTTCCCATGCCCCCTGCTGCAGAGCAGGGCTGACTCCTCGGCAGCCAGTGGGCACAGGCCCTGCTCCTCACGGCACCTCCAGCCAGCACCACCCAGGGCTCAGACACCAAGCTGGAGGAAGGTCTGGAAAAGGACAAGGGATGTGAAGCAGGGGAGGATGTACGAGAAATGACTTTGATTTTGCTCAGAGAAGTCACTGATAACTTGTCACTGTCTTTTCCTCCTATGACAGGTTTCCCATGACCATCAGCAGCAAATGTCCAACAGCAGCTCCATCACCCAGTTCCTCCTCCTGCCGTCACAGACACACGGGAGCTGCAGCTCTTGCACTTCTGGCTCTTCCTGGGCATCTACCTGGCTGCCCTCCTGGGCAACGGCCTCATCATCACCACCATAGCCTGGGACCAGCACCTGCACACCCCCATGTACTTCTTCCTGCTCAACCTCGCCCTCCTTGACATGGGCACCATCTCCACCATTCTCCCCAAATCCATGGCCAACTCTCTGTGGGATTCCAGGGTCATTTCCTATGCAGGATGTGCTGCCCAGGTCTTCTTCGTATTTTTCTTGCTTGCTGCAGAGTATTGTCTCCTCACCATCATGTCGTACGACCGCCACGTTGCCATCTGCAAACCCCTGCACTACGGGACCCTCCTGGGCAGCAGAGCTTGTGTCCACACAGCAGCAGCTGCCTGGGCCACTGGGTTTCTCAATGCTCTGCTGCACACGGCCAATACATTTTCACTGCCCCTGTGCAAGGGCAATGCCCTGGGCCTGTTCTTCTGTGAAATCCCCCAGATCCTCAAGCTCTCCTGCTCACACTCCTACCTCAGGGAACTTGGGCTTCTGATGGTCAGTGTCTGTTTAGGATTTGGGTGTTTTGTGTTCATTGTGGTGTCCTATGTGCAGATCTTGAGGGCCGTGCTGAGGATCCCCTCTGAGCAGGGACGGCACAAAGCCTTTTCCACCTGCCTCCCTCACCTGGCCGTGGTCTCCCTGTTCATCAGCACTGGCTTGTTTACCTACCTGAAACCCCCGTCCATCTCCTCCCCATCCCTGGATCTGGTGGTGTCTGTTCTGTACTCTTTGGTGCCTCCAGCAGTGAACCCCCTCATCTACAGCATGAGGAACCAGGAGCTCAAGGAAGCCATGAGGAAACTATTTCAACACTCACTCCTTCAGGTTTATAAGGTTCACTTTATCTCACTAGGGCTGCAATAGAAATAGCCAGGACTAACTTTTCTTCATATGTATCTATATTTTTCCATAGTGCTTTTGCTGGGCTTTGTTTTTTGGTTCATGTCTGTAATAATAAAATTCTTGACCTCCTATGTGTCTTTACTTGAACCAAAGACCTCATGTACATATGTATATGCGCTCCTTTGTTTTTTTAAACTCAATAAATAAAGCAGTTGAAAACATTTTGTTTCAGGTGCCATCTCTTCACTCTCCTCTGGGGCTGGGGGAGCAGCCCCAGTGTGGGACAGGATTTGGCTGGCCTCAATAAAACTCCCAGCACTTATCAGTTGGTAAAAGGAGATGTGCTGGAACTTGTTGGTCACAGGCCATGGGAAGGATAGAGGCGAGAACCTTAATTAAAAGGAGTGGAGAGTGCTGATTCCATGTTTAAACAAGGTTCACAAGTTAATAAGGTTGTTCTGTAAAAAGGGGACTCTTGTTTCTGCACAGGGAAGATTGCTTGGGTTGGGGTAGTAACTGTTTAAGAGAATGTCTTAGACCAATCAGTCTGTAACACGGTAACAGAAGCATGAATCAGCTCGCAGCACGTTGCTGAGGAAAAGTATAAATGTCTGTGAAGCACACTAATAAAGCGGACATTTTGTTTGCATCAAACTGCATCCCGTCTCTCAAACGCGGCAAATTGGTGACCCCGACGTGATCGTGCAACATGATTCCAGGGCTCAAGAACCACCTATCTGCGCGGCATGCTGCGAGTACCACAGAACTTTGAATGAGCTGCTGAAAGGAAGCAGGAGCCGACCGGCCTGAAATCCCTCCGGAGTAGAGAGGTGAGCTGTGGGAAACATGGGAAATCAAGCGTCTTCCCCAGAGAGAGACGTATGTGAGCTTATGAAAGCTCTCCTTCAAAAGCACGGAAAGAATGTTTCTGGGCATGATCTCAAGCTGATGCTTGAATGGGTACAAGTGAAAATACCCACTGTAACTGCATCTACTATTTTTACGTGGGAACTTTGGGATGACGTGGGGGTGAAACTGTGGGATGCGGCAACAATGGGGAACGCCGAAGCACAGCGCATGCTCCCGTGGTGGAGAAGTATTTTTGAGACTTTGAAAGCCCAGGAAAAAGTCACAAAGACAAAGCAGAGGGGGAAGGAGACTCTCCTGTGGTACCTTGACTGTCATCGGAGGGCCAAAAACCCACCACGCTTTTGGAAGTGTGTGCCGCGGGGTACCCCCCAGAAGAGGACCCCTTTGATTCGGGGCCTATGGACCCTGAAAAAGAGCCAGACCTCTACCCCCCTGACCCACATGATGTGTGGGCTAACATAAGGCGCCGAGCCTTGAAGGAGGGAGAGCTGGAAATTGCTAGAACAATAGTGGCCCCTGTGATTTATCAGGGTCAGAATGCGCAGTGGGAGGCTTTATCTTTTCCGGTAGTGAAGGAGTTGCACCGTAGTGTTACTGAGCATGGACTTTCTTCCCCGTATTTTGCAAGCTTATTATCTTCTGGTTTTGACACTTATGTTATGACTCCGCATGACTTAAAATCTTTAGCACAATTGTTGCTGACTCTAATACAGTACACTTTATGGGAAACGCATTGGAGGGGGGGGCTTCAAGCACTTCTCATGACTTACGTAGGTCACAGCAATGCAGCTATAGCTGCGCTGACTATAGAACACCTTACAGGCACGGGCCAGCACTCTGATCCAGTAGCTCAGGCTCGTGATATCCCCCGGGAAGCTCTTGAAGCAACTCGTGAGGAAGCGAAAAAAGCCTTTTTTAAGGTCCCTGACTTACAGAAGCCGCAAAAAGCCTTCACTACGATAACCCAGGAACCCCGAGAACCTTATATGCAGTTTATTGATAGATTGAAACAGGCCTTAGAGCGTCAGATAGATAATGCGGAGGCACGGGAAATTTTGTTGTTGAAACTAGCCGTTGAAAATGCTAATGTGGATTGCAAAAAGCTATTGAAATCTCTCCCAAATCCGAACACCACATTGGTTGAAATGGTAGAAGCTTGTAATAGAATTGGTACTGTAGATCATAAATTTGAAGCTATGGCCACTGCTTTCGCAGCCATGCATGGCTCGGTGGGGCCAGGGAATTGTTATGGTTGCGGTAAACCTGGTCATCTAAGAAGAAACTGTTTAGCTGCCAACACTGGTGCAAGGCCCCAGGCTCCTGGGGTTTGCCCTAGATGCTGAAAAGGGCACCATTATGCTAATCAATGTCGGTCTAAGTATGATTTCCAAGGTCAACCGATACAGGGAAACCGATCACGGAACGCGGGGCAGTGACGCGCGCAGACACAAGTACCGCAGCCAACATTCCAACCCCCACGGAGGGAAGCAGCAGTGCCTCAAGTCTTCACCCAGCAACAGCAGGTAGCGCCGGATTGGACCTGGCAACCTCCACACAGTAACGTTCCGATCCTTCGGTTCATTTATTGTCAACAAATATCACAGGGCCCTTACCCCCTAAAACACAAGCATTATTGTTAGGAAGATCATCCACAACATTGTCAGGTCTTTTTGTATACCAGGGTCATTGACTCTGACAGTACTGATGAAATTAAGATTATGGCATGGACCCCGTTTCCCCCCTGCACAGTATCGAAAGGTAGCCGTATAGCACAATTGATATTGATTCCCACAGGGATGGGCTCCCCCGTTCCTAGCCAGCCTCAACAAAGATGGGGAGGGTTTGGATCTACAGGGAACCCACAAATTTTATGGGTGCAGTCCATTTCTCAGAAGCGACCTGTATGTCTATGTACCCTTATCCGCAGAAAACAGCAAGTTGTGTTAAGTGGAATTATTGATACTGGAGCTGATGTTACGGTAATATCTCAGGCTAAATGGCCTCCACAATGGCCTCTGGCTAATGTTTCCCAAGCACTGGCAGGAATTGGGGGAACTGGTAGCAGCCACCAGAGTTTGGAACTAATCCAAATTCAAGGTCTGGAAGGGCATATAGCCTCTGTCAAACCTTTTGTGTTGCCGGTTCCTATGATTCTATGGGGGCGTGATGTGTTGTCTCAGTGGGGAATGTCCATTCGGACCCATTTTTAGGTGGGGCCATTGAAGTGCGCGACACCCTAAAATTGATGTGGAAAACCAATACTCCTATTTGGGTAGATCAATGGCCCCTACCACTGGAAAAGCTTCGCACTCTCCAAGAATTAGTTACGGAACAGTTAATGAAAGGGCATATTGTGCCTTCTACCAGTCCTTGGAACTCACCTGTTTTTGTTATAAAGAAACAAACTGGCAAGTGGCGCTTGCTCCATGACCTTAGGAAAATTAATGACGCTATGGAAGACATGGGAGCCCTCCAACCAGGACTCCCATCCCCCACTATGATTCCTCGAAATTGGCATTTGACTGTTATTGACCTTAAAGACTGTTTTTTTTTAATATCCCGCTGCATCCAGACGATGCCCCTAAATTCACCTTTTCGGTTCCAAGCGTCAACATGCAAGCTCCATTGCAAAGATACCAGTGGGTTGTGCTGCCACAAGGAATGAAGAATAGCCCCACAATATGTCAGTGGTATGTAGCTAAAGTACTTAGTCTGGTTAGGATCGCAATGCCTGGTGTCTTATTGTATCATTATATGGATGATATCCTAGTGGCCGCACAACATCACGAGGTCATGGAGGAAGCTGTGGCCCTTGTCACGGCTGCTGTTAACTCGGCAGGCCTCTGTATTGCACCAGAGAAAATTCAAAAAATACCACCATGGAAGTACTTAGGTTGGCGCATAAGGGCTCAAACTATAGTTCCTCAGCCCTTACAAATACAGACAGACATAAGAAACTTACATGATGTACAGAGATTGTTGGGAACAATTAATTGGGTCCGACCGCTGTTAGGAATTACTAATACAGACTTAAAGCCTTTATTTGAACTGCTAAAAGGAAGCACTGATTTATGTGCACCTCGTAGCCTCGGACCAGAAGCTATTGACTCCTTACAGAAAGTTGCTACAGCAATTACTCATAGGCAAGCGCATCGTTGGGCACCTGAGTTGTCTTTTTATCTATCATTCTGAATCCTGCTAGACAGCCGTGTACCCGGCAACCCCATGCGCTGATATTCCAATGGGAGTCACAGA
>CABFKC020000007.1:0-260217 GCA_901699155.2 Streptopelia turtur
TTCATTTTCTGGATCCGAACCAGTCCATATTCTAGCAGCTTTTAGAGGCAATGTTACCCAGTTACGCATCCATCACAGCATTAAGGGTTTTTTTTTCATAACTACAGCTATTGCAAAGATTCTGTACAAATCAGAGTTTAACAACTTAGATTTTTTTCAGATCTCAAAATTGTTGCTTAACAATAAGAACAAATGAACATTCAGTACTGTGCTTCATTCAGTTTTTCCAGACTTTTACAGAACGATATCAGTTGCAATATAGTACCATAACTTAGAATTCCATGTTCACGCCATTTTTCCTCATTATCCAATTTATACAAAGGCCACAATTAAATATGACACCATTTCAAACTTTCTTTTACCAGAGGAGGATGCCCTCACAAATTTACTCTAATATGTAAGGATGCATCCTAAGGGTGAGCAAGACAGTGTTTCAATAGAGGAACTGGTTCCCATTTTGTAATTATCTCTCCAAATGGATTTCTTTAGGTAACAAATACAAATATGCAAACAAATACCAAGTGTGCATACACTTTTTCGCATCTGCATGTAGCAGGACTCTCCTAACGTGGTCCTCAATGAGCTGACTTACGTGGAGATTTATTCCAAATACCAAGTGCATGCAACCAAATTCAAATATACAAACCAAATACTGAGTTATGCAGATATGCAAACCAAATACCAAGTTCAAATATGCAAACTAATCACAATTAAACTTATTCAAGACATTATCTTGATTGCAGCATTGCACCTTAGAGCTGCTCATCATCCAGCCAGGGAGAGAAACCACTGGAGTCCCCATTCAGCAGGTCGGTGCTAGCTGGAGTCCAGCTCCCCGCTTTTTTCAGTAAGCTGGACGGCATAAGGCTCTTATCAGCATCCCATCAGAGTCACCAAAACTGTTGTCCCAAAACCAGGGTTCTTCATCTGGGTGCATACGAATGAGCCAAAGTGTAGGACACAGAGATGAGATACTATTTATTACAGAGTTGCACAAGCCTGGATGCTGGAATGAAGCCAGCATGCTATCAAGAAAAGTAACAGCCATTATATACAAAATCATATCACTACTCAGACCTAAGGAGCGAATTTGTTACAACTTTGCATATTGGTTACATAATCAGTTTAGTGTATCATGAGCAAAGTTCAGCTAAAGGACACTTCATCAACAGTCTTGAGATATGTGTTAAAGCAACACTCAACTAGTTGTGTGGCTCCAAAATGTCTAGAGCTGCAAGGTCAGTCTCTCTGATCGGGTGTTTTGCAAGTCACTCTTATCTTTGTCAGACTGACCTAAAACTGAAATAATTTACATGTTTTTAGGATAGTGATTGCAGACAGGACTCATTCTTTTAAGTGATAATGACAACACCCTGTCATTCCAGTGATGCCCAAAATGTTCCCCTGCCATTCCTGCAATTCCCCCAGAACTCCCCTGCCCTCTCTGTGATGTCTCCAGAGCTCTTGTGCCCTTCTTGTTATGTCCCCAAAAATCTCCTGCCATCTCTGCGGTTTCCCCATACCTCCCCTGCCTGCTTCTGATGTTCACAGAGCTCCCCTGCCCTTCTAGTGCTCTTCCCAATGTTCCCTTGCCCATCCTCTGATGACACCAGGGCTCTCGTGCCCTTCCATGTGGTAACCATGATGCTTTCCTGCCCTCCCACTGTGATGTCTCTGATGCTTCCCCATCCTTGACCCTTGGCTGGTGTCACCTCCCACTCCCAGGCACACAGGATGCCCTGGGGGCAGATCCCGCTACTGTTTGCCCATCTCCATGGGAGACCCACAGCCCTCTGATCCCTCCTGACCACTTTCACAATCCCTGCTGCCTCCAGAGGTCAGGGGCAGCCTGGGTCTGCTGTCCCCGTCCCTGAGGCACAGCTCAGCACTGACCTGCAGCCCTGGACACACTCCTCCACCTCCTGCTTCATCCCACAGGCTCCATCCCTGTCTTCATGGGCGAGTGCTTCATGGACGAGATGGGGAAGGAACTTCGTAAGACCACCTGGCTCAAGCGGTCACACTTGGGAAATTGGAAACGCATCATGTGAGCCTCATGTCACCACCACGTAAGAGTCCCCTGTGCATCTCCAGGTTCAGGTTCTCCCACTCCACTGAACTGAGCACCCAGCAGAGCTGCTGACAGTGTGGGGATGAGGATGAGATACTCACGTAGGGCATCCCTGGGCGTCCTGACATGGTGTAAACTCTGCTCAGGGCTGTGTCAGGGCTTGGTGGGTGTTTGGCACCAGGAGGTTGCATGTGCCTTGTGCAAGGGTGCACTTTCCACCCTTACGTCTCCTCCCTCTGTGTCCCCACGGGGTGGAATTGTGTAGGATTGCCACAGAAGTGGCAGGGGTGCAGACCCCCTCTCCTGCCCCACCACCTGCTTCTAATAATAAAGCTTCACTGCAAGCACACACCCGACGTGTGTTGTGGCTCAGTGTTCATGCTCCTGCATCTGTCCCGTGGCATCCCATGGCCTTTCTCGTCACTGTCCCTAAAGCCCAGTGTGTCTCCCCTGCCGTGACACCCCCATATGGCCAAGGCTTCTCCACGTCAGCCCCCTCCACTCCACCGTGCTCTCTTGGGATACTCACCTTGCCCAGTGAGTAGGACCCCGCTCAGTCTGGCATGGTGTCCAGTGGCCTGTTTTGCACTAGGGTGGCCTTTGGCAGGAGGCCCGGCATGAGCATCTGCTGCCCAGTTGTAGCCCCCTCCACTACAAAAACAGCTGAGGAAATGCAGAACAGCAGCACAGACAGAGCCCAAGAACTGCACATGGCCACCACCGCTGCTGGTGGTACCATGGGGAGCCTCTGCTGTTGCCACCTGCTCACTGGCACTGCTTGGCCCCCGTACCACTGCTGTCAGGAAGGTAAAGATAGCCTGGGAGGCAGCTCCTGGCCATGCTGTGCTGTGCCCTGGGTGCAGAGTGGTGCCATGCTACAAGTCCATAGGCAGTTATACCACACAATCCAAGCCTCCCTTCCCTGTACATCATTCCAGAGCTATTGCAAAATTAGACTGTAGGATCTCACAGAATCATAGAACAGTTTGGAGTGGAAGGCACCTTCAAAGGCTATCTAGTCCAATCCTCCTGCAATATGTTTCAACTAGACTACATCTCTTAGAGCGCTAACCAACCCAGCCTTGAATGTTTCCAGTGATGGGGCATCCACCACCTCTCTGCACAACCTGTTCCCTTGACCTGCTGGACACACTTCTTGGGCATACAGCCCAAGAAACAATTGGCCATCTGGGCTGCAAGTGCACATTGCCGGTTCATCTCCAAGTTTCATTCACCAGTACCACCAAGTCCTTCTTAGCAGGGCTGCTCTCAATGCCTTCATCCTCCAGCCTATATTGATACTGGGGGTTGCCCCGACCCAGATGCAGGACCTTCCACTTGACCTTGTTGAACCTCATGAGGCTCCCATGCGCCCACTTCTCAAACTTGCCCAAGTCAGTCCGGATGCTAACCTAACCTTTCAAATATGTCAAGCACACCATCCATCTTGGTTTAATCCACAAACCTGCTGCACTCAAACCCACAGACTATGCTATTGAAGAAGACATTAGACAGTACTGGTCCCAATATGGACCCCTGAGGGACATAACTTTTCACAGGTGTCCATTCAGGCATTAATCCATTGACCAATACCCGGCTGGATTGTGACTATCCAGCCGATTCCTTGTCCACCAGTCAGTCTCCATCTTCTTCATTGGATACCTTGGTTTTCATTCAGCAGGATGCCAATGAAAGTCTTGACCTTCAGTTGCTATTTTGCACCTACAGCTAGAGAAAAATAAGTTCTTGGCATGGACCAAAACAAGGTTCTGCTTCTGTGTTTTTAAGAGGCGATTTGGTTTCTTTACTTACCTCCAGAGATGCAGCTCCCCGTATCTACTGAGGCCTTTTTTGCTTAATGAGGCAGGAAGTTAAGAAGTTCAACGCTTTCAGAACTTATGCTTAGCAAATTTAAGGTATGCCAAGTGAGTTATAGATAAACTTTTTGTAAACAAGTTCTATAAGAAGCAGTATACCAAATAATTCAAGAAGATAATGGAACCTACTCCATAACCACCATTCTCCAAACTTTGATATAGAAATGAAATTTGAACAAAATTATAGTATTACATGAATCATTAAAATCATGATAGGATGTAGCATAAGGTTTAAGGCTCCATCCGCTGTCAGAGACCATCCCAAAAGGATTTTCCACCATCCACGTTCTCCATCATTCTTCACTCCTATAATGCATGGTGTATTCTTCTGCATCATGGTGGATGGTGATTAGGCTTTTCTGTTGACTGGTCTGTATTTGTTTCAGCAATTGTTTCAGGTCATCATGTTGCAACAATTTTCTCACCACTGTGAGAGTCATTTCAACAGGGTAAGACCTTACAGCCTTCGATCAAGACAAGAACATTTTTCCTGTATGCAGGACCATAATCCTGGCCTGTGTAGTGATCACCAGGTGAGGAAGGCCAGTTCATTTCTACTCACTGCCCTTGTGATCAAAGCAAAAACAAAAACAAAGCCTGTCACAATCTTCCCCAGTAGTCACCAAGGTGTTCCTCTGGCTTCTGTATCCATTTCTGTACCTTCGTTCAATTTACTCTTACCTCCTCATAAGCTCTAATTGCATTTATCAGATTTTAAGCAGTTATCTCTCTCTGTTTGATTATTATAATCCCAATTAGGATATCTGAAGGCAGGTAGTCATTTTTTCCCCTGCCTGTAGGGTTAATTTCACATGCTTTTCAATTATCTTATCTTTCTTGTTTAGATGAAACAGTTCTCTCATTAACAGGTTGACACTGGCTTGGGATGGATGATATTCCATACAAATATTACAAAATAATGATGGACATCGGCCCACTCCTTCCCTTAACCTGGGTATTTGATTTCCCCACATAACCAAATCTCTTAACCAGATCCTTAAACGTCTGCCAGCTCTGTTCTGCTCCCTTGTCCCTGAGGGCAGTTTTCCAGGTGTTCTCTTGATTAACTCCTTGAAGAGCTGGAACTCAGCTTTCCTAAAATTCAGGGTCCCAACTTTATTCTTCACCTCTCCCAGAACTCTCAGGACTGCAAATTCCACCACTGCATGACCACTGCAGCCCAGGCTGTCTCTAATCTTGATGTCACTGTGTTGGTAACTATCACATCCCACATGGCATACCCTCTGGTAGGGCTGTCTATTACCTGGCTGAGAAAGTTATCCTCTGTGCACTCCAGGAGTCTCCTGGATTGCCTGCAGCTCACCCTGCTACTTTTGCAGCAGATGTTGGGTGGTTGATGTCCCCCAGGAGGTGGAGAGTGTACGAGTGTGATGTCTCCTGTAGCTGGAGTAAGAAGGCTTCATCAATAGTCTCCCCCTGATCAGGTAGTCTGTAGGAGGTACCAACCACAATGTTCCCTTTGTTGTGTTAGTCTCTGATTCTCACCCACAAGCTTTCAACCTGCTTGTGGCTATTCTTCAGAGACAACTGTTAATTTCTTGACTGAGAGGACAACCCCTCCTCACAATCTTCCTTGCCTGTCAACTCTGAACAGCCTTGAGCCATTGATTGCAGCAATCCTGTCATGGGATTCATCCCACCAAGCTTCAGTAATGCTAACTAGGTTGTAGCTCTACAGCAGCACCAGCTAGGGCTTCCAGCTCCTGTTTGTTGCCCATGTTGTGTACGTTTGTATAGAGGCATTTCAGCTGGGCTGTCAACTGTGTCACCTTCTTAGGGGAAACCATCTTCTTTCCTATGAGGTATCTCATCAGTATTCCCCTGTTGTCTCTGATTACTCCAGCAGCCCCTCGGTGATCTCCCTAAGAGCTCTAGTGTGCACCAGCTTAGCCAGCACATCGCAGGACAACAGACTGAAGGTCTGAGGAGGAGTGGGATGTGGCCATGTGCTGTGACCAGCCCTGGGATGCCTTGGGGTTAAGGCTCCTTGGAACCCCTAAGCATCCCAGGCAAGGCAGAGGGGTGCTAAACAGCTGACAGAAGGGACAATGGTCCCCTGAGAGGGATATTCCCTGGCTGAACATCAGTCCTGGCAGCCACTGACCTGCAGGATCCAGGGCCTTCCGTGAGGAGCCAAGCCTTGTTGTAGATTACAAGGGTACGTTGTTTAATTATTAGTAGTGTTTAATCATCAGCCATTTTACGAGAGTGATATAAGTGAAATTTGTTACAATTAGTCAAAAATAGCCACGAGAGTCCTGCTAAATTTACAGAAGGATTTTTTAACTGAAACACACACATTTACAAAAATGGTAAACTGAGAGACACACACACACACAAACAGACAACGAGAAAGAAAAAGCAGTTCTAAAATCAAATTACACATATGCGTTAGCCTGTGAGCAAAATTTCCCTTTCATGACTATTATAAATTACTCACTTTTCTGTGTTCACCTTCATCAGAGGACAATCACCAGCTGCCCAAAATTAGGCTTTCGATCTTCATAAAATGATCAGCAGATGACCATTGAAGCTACATGAAATTGTCAATAGACGATCATTGAGTCCCCAAGAAATGGGCCCTGAGAGGTGTCCCAGTCATGGTGAGACACTGGATCACGTCATGTTGAGACCTAGAGCAGCTCAAATTGTCTCACTTTAGGACCATTATTTATAGGATTGCAAGATGATTGACTTTGGTCAGTATTTTTCCATTCCTGCCACATTTTGCACCAGGTAGCCCTGACACTTACCAGACTGGGCAACGATCCCATTGGTAGAGTTTCAAATGCAATCAGGTGGCACCTCATGGTCCCATCTCACTCTCTGATCACAACAAGAACAATGTTGGCTTGCCATGTGACCACAAAGTGGGGAGCTCTTAATTGTCCCAACTCACTCCACCCTTTGATCAAGACAGGGACACTGGTCCCCTAGGCAGGACCATAATGCTGACCTGTGTACTGATCACCAGGTGAGGAAGGCCAGTTCATTCCTACTTGCTGCCCTCACGATCAAAGCAACAAGACTTGTAATCAAGTTGAGAACACAATGTCATCTTGTCTTGAGATTATCAGGTGGCCCCAGGGTGGTCTGTAGCACCACATTCCACCCTATGACTAAAGTCAATCCATCGCTCCACAGAGTAGTGGTGTGGTCACCACTTGCCTTATAGATTTAGGGAAATTTTTCACATTTGCTTAGCATATCTACATGTAAAGGAAAGAGATGTATGTTATTCTGTCAAATGTGATTCAACAGTACAATTTACACGTGGGGAGGTTTTATATGTTGTTTAACCATTGTTCAGAAAGTTTCTTTTGCCTAGGGTTCCCATGACAGATACTCTTGGGTGGACGTCTTGGTTTTTGTCAGGAGGGCTATCAATCAAATTTCTGACTTTCACTTGTTATCTTGCACCTTCAGCTGGAGAAAAATACATTCTAAGCAATGACCAAAAATTGTTTTTGTTTCACCTCCTTTTAGATGTCGTTCCGTTCCTTTACTTATCTCCAGGGATGCAGGTCCCCTTAACTTCTGAGGCCTTTTTGGCTTAACAAAGCAGGAAGTTCAGAAGTTCACAGCTTTCAGGAGTTGTACTAAGAAAACTTAGTTATGCTAAGTGAATTCCATACCAGCAGCATCTAAACACTTTCTGTAAGAAGCAATATACCACATAATTTATAAAGCAATGTTGAACAACAAATGGTATTACAAGAGTCACTACAGTCATGATAGAGTGTAGCATAAATTTTAAAGCTCCAGTTGCTGGCAGACACCACCAGGACATGATTCCCTACTATCAACGTTCTCCATCTTTCTTCACACTTTCTACGATATGATGTGTCTCCTCTGCATCATGATGGATGGTATTTAGGTTTCTGTAGACTTACTTTAGCAAATGTCTTAGGTCATCATGTTGCAACACTTTTCTCCCCCATAGAGAGATGTTCCAGCAGTGGTAAGGACATACAGCCCTTGATCCAGACAAGAAAATTTGTTCCCTAGGCAGAAACATAATGATGGTCTGTCTAGTGATCACCTGATGAGGAAGGCCAGTTCATTTCTACTCACTGCCTTTGTGATCAAAGCAACATCACTTGTAATCAAGGTGAGAACATGAAATCATCTTGTCTTGAGATCACCAGGTGGCCCTGGGCCTGTCTGTACCACCACTTTCCATCCCATGACTAAAGTCATCCATCACCCCACAGAGTGTTGGCATGATCACATCTTGCCTCTGTGTCTATGTATGGGTATGTAGTGTAAGATTGGCGAGGAGGTTAGTTAAATGTAAACACACTCAAGTGACTTGCAGCTGTCTGTTGCAAAAGCACATACATCATACTGATTGTTTTACCGACCTTGTACGCTTGATGAGTAGAACCTCTATGTTAGATAACATGGGCCTATGAGAAACTCTAGACAACTTATCACTATGTCTGAGATTCCTGTTTTGTTGTAAGAAAGAGCAGGAGGCTGCGCCTGCCTGAAGCCTTGAAATATGGGCAAGTGCAGCAGACCCAGTGATCTTCTAACCAGGGCTGAACTGACCAGCGCCTGTGTCCCCGCTTGTGTTACCTCTGCCTGGGAGCTCAGGTGCTACTTCAGAGATCCCCCACTAGAGAGGTAACTAAAATAAAACTTGCTCTTTGCAATGCATTCGTGTCCTCTGGCTCTTCTTGCGACGTGCCTGCGTATGTGTACACAGTCTATAAACAGATAGTCCAATACTCCAGTCATAGATTTAGGGAAATTTTTCACATTTGGTTAGCATATCTATATGTAAAAGAAAGAGATGTATTTCATTCTGTCACATGTGGTTCAACAGTATTATACACATAGGGAGGCTTGTAATTTGTTTAGCCATTGTTCAGAAAGTTATTTTCCCTAGGTTTCCCATGACAGAGACTCTTGATTGGATCTCTTGGTTTTCATCAGGAGGGCTGTCAATCAAAGACCTCACTTTCAGTTGTTTAAGTTCTAAGCAATAACTAAATCTTCCTACTGTTTCACCCCCTTCTATACGCTGCTCTGTTCCTTTACTTACCTCTAGGGATGCACATCCCCTTATCTTCTGAGGCCTTTTTTGCTTGACAAGACAGGAAGTTCAAAAGTTCACAGCTTGCAGATCTTATGCTAGGCAAACTTACATTATGCTATGCAAATTGTATGTGTTCAGTTTCTAAACAAGTTCTGTAAGAACCAGTATACCAAAGAGTTGAAGAAGCTAAGGTAGTCTATTCCCTTAACAGCCATTTTCCAAACTTTGATATTGTGGCTGTGCACTGCTCATGTCTAGCTCCCCTAAGCCCATCCTGAAAGCAACAGAAACTTCTACACCAATAGGCCAGCATGGTCATGCAAATACCCCATGTCAACAAACAAGGTCCTTGAATAAAGGAAGGCCTTGGTTGAGAGAAGTGTCTAGACCACTACTATAAATGACCACAGCTCACATTCAACCTAGGGTATAAATGGAGTTTGCTGGAGACATTTGTTGTTTTGGCCTTCCTCAGAGCAGCCAGTCTGCAGTCAACGACTCCCCTCCTGAGACTGGGTTGCCATGTAAGGCAAGGACTGAGACATTTTGCCTTATTGGTGAGTCCTCTTCTGAATACCCCTGAGAGTCTTCACTTTTTATGAATAGGAAGACAAACATTTTGAATCATCATTCTGGAGTTCTGATCCTTTGAGTCAGAATCAGCTATGTAGTAACCAAACTCCTAGACACTATCTGAATCCATGTTTTATAATATTGTCAGAGTGTTGAATAATTCTGGATAAACCCCATTTCTAGCTGGTTCTGCGTTAAACACTTCTGGTTAGAATAAAGTCTGTTTGGAGCATATCACCTGCTTAAATTAATTTTTAGGGAACTCCTGCGACATTTAAATTGGCATAGTGAGCAGAGTACCAAAACTGGGGGAATTATTGTGGAGCCACAGCTGTAATTCTTCTGCCCTTGTACATAGTAGGCGGAAGAGAAATGTATCAATCCTCAAGTCATCACAACCACGTGTGCTACCCTGTGTGCCATTCTGTGTGTCAGCTTAAAAAGAGATAATTGGAGATAGACTGTATAAAGTTAGCATAGCAAAGGGAAAGAGAGCAGACACTTACATTGGAACCAAGGACTGAGATTGTTCTGGCACAAGTGGGGCGGCCCCCCGCGTTGCCTGAAGTTGAAAGTTTATGTGAGTGCAGATTCCAA
Source organism: Streptopelia turtur (assembly GCA_901699155.2). NCBI lineage: Eukaryota > Metazoa > Chordata > Aves > Columbiformes > Columbidae > Streptopelia > Streptopelia turtur. The sequence continues at coordinate 10,184 of CABFKC020000007.1, forward strand.
GGATCAGGATGGAGAAGTCTGGGAAGACTCTGAGGAAAATAGGTCCAATGACCTGCAACCTCTTATTAAAACAGGCGAGAAACCCTGAGCTATTGTTTGTGCAGCCCAAGGACAGGTCCTGAGCTTTGTGAATGGAAAATTCATTTTTCACACAGAGTGGGACAGATGGAGTCTGAAGTGCTGTTAAGAGGTGGTGAGACAGGAGGGTAGTGGAGACTCAGAGTGAGACTAAGAAAAAAATTGTTAGAGTCAGAAGAAGGAATACAAAATGTCAAAGATACATTTTTCATTATTTCCCTAAGAGAGGAAGGCAAACCCCAATTTGCCTTTCTCTGGGAAGGGAGACAATACACTTCTGCTTGGCTTTCACAAGGAATAAACACTCTCTCCCACTGTTGCCCACAATGTCTTAGCTGTGCTCCTTGAGACTGTGAAAGTGCCATTGGACATTCACATATCTTAGTATATATATGACTTCTTGGTGGATGGACACAAAATGGAACAGCTTGGGCAGGTAGCTGAGCCTATCAGGAACCTAGTGACAAAACACTGAATTAGATAGTCCACCTTCCAAACACCAAGGTCCTAGACAGGAAATAAAATTCCTGAGGGCTTGGTGGATCACGAGAGCTACTGCAGCGTCTGATGTTGCCCTATTGAACATGGAGAAGTTGCAGATTCCAAAAATCAAAGCTGTTGGGCACACTGGGGTATCCGTGAAAACACATACCAGGACTGTTGATGATTGCTTGTCTTCTATACCACCTGCTTTGGAAGAGTAGCAAATTGGATTGGAACTCACAGCATACAGAGGCCCATAACTGTCTTTCAGAACTTAAAATCTGTGAGGGACTGTGCTTGCTGCACCCACAAGATTCATTCAAGGTAGAATAGGAGTTCTCAGAGAGTGCTTCCTATTGTGGCACATTCTAAAAGAGACCACAAGGATCCATTTAGGACACGGGTCTGACGCAAGCAGTCGTTATTGTTAAAAATCACTGGGGGAGTTATGGAAGCTCCCAGATGAGGGCATTTTGCCCCAAGAAGCCACCAATAGACAAGGATTCTATGCCAAACAATTGAAAGAACCGGCCTCCACAGAAACACACCAAGGCAAACCTGCCATGGTAAAGCTGCCTTCTATTGGCATTGTGCCCACAAGCCTGGCAAAACCCAGAGGCTTATATGCCTGGGAAATTCTGGATGGGAGTGGGAAAATCCATTGAATTAGCGCTTGGTGGATAATCCCTGATGTCTAACCAAAAGCCCCGTTTCTAAGCCTGAGTTTTGTATTTTCTTACAGCACAATGGAGAAATTGATCGACCTGTCATTCTTTCTAGCGGTGGTGACAGTGGCCAATGTGGACACTCTGAAGTGTGATAGAAGTCCTGACGCTGCAGGGAAGGCTGGAAATATTAATGGCCAAATCTAGAGGTGGCATGGTTTTCAGAAGAAGTCATGGGGAGCTATTGTAGTTGTCCAGATAAAGTAAGTGTCTTGATAACCATCAAAACAAGTTTAGATTTATTAATGTGCATGGTGATGGTAATGAACTGGGTTCTGCCCTAATGCAACTTACAGAACTGACTCTGTACACCTGTAAGGGGGACTCTGTAATAGGGCACTAGCTCTCTTTCTGTTACTATGTCTAAGACTCTAATCTTTTCCCTTTGGAAAAGAGTGATTGTAACAAGCTGAACAAGAAATCTTTGCCTTTAAATGTAGCTGTGCTGAAGAGCTATTTAATAGGTTGCAAGAAATAATGCAGAATAATACCATAAATGTAGCAGAAGAACCACTAGTCAGCATGTGAAGTCTTGGACATGTCAATAGGGGAGTGCTGTGTTCACATCCTGAATGTATGGATGCCGCTTCAGGACCAAATCCACAAGATGAAGAAAACATCAAAGGACTCAAAGGCAATTGTTGCCACATTGGGGACTAATTAGTTGGAAAAAGTTTTGATGTGTTTGGTTTTTCTTCTGTCAGGGTGGGTAGGCAGCCTTCTGCAAACTTAGGATAGTGCTTCCTGTTGTTTGTCACTGTTAGAATTCTATCATTGGTTAACTATTGATTGATATTGTATTATTGCTTACTGATAGTAGATCTGATAGTTGGTAAATAACTGAGAAATGGTGGCTGGCTGAGCAAAATGACACTCCCTTTTAACTTTGGAGGCAAGAGGTTACTGTAGCACCACTCCAGAGAGACCAGTTGAATCATGACTTTGGTCATGACTGCCCTGTGGCAGAAGCATTTCCCTCTCACCCCTGAAACACCAGCCAATGGACCACTGTGGTGATATATACACCCCTTTGCCAGCATACAGGTCCCTTGACCAATGGAAGGCCTTGGCTGAGAGAAGTTACTGGACCACATACCACAAACAGCCACAGCTCAGATTCAACTAGAGTATAAATGGAGCCTGCTGCAGAAATGCATTGGGTTGGTCTTCCTTGCAGCAGGGGGTCTGCATTGGAAGACTCTCTTCCATTAGACTGGGATGACATCTTGGGAGAGTTCCTTGAGGACTGAGATACTGATGAGTGCTCTTCTGGGTATCCTTGTGAGCCCTCATTTTTGATGAATGGAAAGACCAGCATTTTGTATCATCGTTCTAGAGTTCTGGGATCTCCTTAGTCTGAAGAAGCTGTGTAGCAACTGAACCCCTCACCAGAATCCGAATCTGTGTTTTATAATGATAGTCGTAGTGCTGAACAATTTTGGATAGACCCCATTTCTAGCTGGTTCTCCATTTAACAGTTATGGTTAGAATAAAGCCTCTTTGCAGATTATTGCCTGCCTAATTTCTTTTCTGGGTTTGGCTCTGTGACAGCATTGAAGATGAATTTGGTTAGTATTTTCCCATACTGGCCATATCTCGCACCGGGCAAACCTAGCACTTCCCCAACTGAGCAATGATCTAGCTGGTCAGAGTCTCAGGTACAATCAGGGGGTGTCTGATTGTCCCATCTCGCCCTCCGATCATGATCTCCACGCATGATCACCATGCCTTGTGATCACCATGCGAGGAGCGCTTAGTATCCATTGTTGGGAAATTTCTTTTCCCTAGGTTTCCCATGGCAGACACTCAGGCATGGATTCCAGAAATTCTTCTTAAATAAAGAGTTCATTGACAAAATGCAAGTCAGCTCAAGCTGGCTGCCTCCTGAAGAGGGTCCTCAAATTTAGATAACCATAGGCAATTATACCCCCACAATTCAAACCTACAGCCCCACCTCGGATCACTTTGGACCAATTGCAAATTTGGACTCTGGGTTCTCATAGGATCATAGAATAAAATTCGAAGGGACCTTCACAGGTCATCTAGTCCAGTCCTCCCACAATAAGCACAAGCGTCTTCACCTGGATTAGGTTGCTCAGAGCCCCATCCAGCTGGGCCTTGAATGTTTCCAGTGATGGGGAACTTCGGTGGGCAATCTGTCCCATTGTTTTACCATCCTCATAGTAAAAAAAATGATTTCTTATCTCAGGTCTTTTAGTTTAAAACAATTACCCCTTCTGCTATTGTAACATACCCTGCTAAGAAGTCTGTCCCAATCTTTCTCATAAGTCCCTTTTAAAAATTGAAAGGCTGCAAAAAGGTCTTCCCAGAGCCTTTTGTTCTCCAGGCTGAACAAGCCTAGCTGTCTCATCCTGTCCTCACAGCAGAGCTGTTCCAGTCTTCTGATCATTTTTGTAGCTCCTTTGGACCCTCTCCAACACGTCCATGCCTTTTCTGTACTGAGGGCTCCAGAGCTGGATGCAGGACTCCAGATGGCGTTTTACCACAGAGAAGCAGAGGGACAGAATCACCTCCCTCAACCTGCTGGACATGCTGCTTTTGACGCAGCCCAATACAGAATTGGCTTTCTGGGCTGTGAGTGCACATTGCTGGCTCATGTCCGATCTTTCATCCACCAGAACCCCCAAGTCCTTCTTGACAGGGCTGCTCTCAATCCCTTCAACTCCCAGCCTGCATGGATACGGGGGTTGCCCCAACCCAGGTGCAGAACCTGGCACTTGTCCTTGTTGAACCTTGTGAGATTCACATGCGTCCACTTTTCAAATTGTGTAATGCCCCCTGAAGATATCCCTTTGCTCAGATGTGTCAATTGTGCAACCCAGCTTGGTGTAATCTACAGACTTGTGGAGGCTGCACTTGATTCCACTTTCTATGCCATTGAAGAAGAAATTAAACAGTACTGGTCCCAATACTGAACCTAAGGGACAGCACTTGGCATCAGTGTCCATCCAGACATTAAGCCGTTGATCACTATCCCCTGGATGTCATCCAGCCAATTCCTTGTCCACCAGACAGTCTCCCCATTCTTTATTGGATCTCTTCATTTTTGTCAGGTGGGTTGCCAATCAAAGTCCTGACATTCAGGTGCTTCTCCTGCAGCTGCAGAAAAATAAGTTCCTGGCATGAACCAATTAAGTTATAGTATCATGGAATCATAGAATGCCCTGAGTTCGAAGGGACCCCCAAGGATGATTGAGACCAATTCCTGTTCCTGCAAATAGCAACCCCACAGATCATACCACGTGTTTGACGTCATTGTCCAGCCTCTTCTTGAACACTGCCAGGCATGGGGCTGTGACACCTCCATGGGGAGCCTGTTCCAGTGCTCCAGCACTCTCAGGGTGAAGAATCTATCCCTAATGTCCGGCCTAAACCTTCCCTGGCACATCATCCTGCCAATCCCCTGGGTTCTGTCAAGAGATAGGCTCCTATCCTTCCTCCTCCCCTTGTGAGGAAGCTGCAGATGGTGATGAGGTCTCCCCTTATTCTCCTCTTCTCGAGGCTGAATAAAACAAGCAACTTTAGCCACTCCTCACACAGCTTCCTCTCCAAACCCTTCAACAACTTCGTAGCCTCTTCTGGACACTCTTCAGTAGCTTCATATCATTCTTATACTGTGGCACCCCGAACTGCACACAGTGCTCCAGGTGAGGCCACACCAGTGCAGAGTGGGACAATCACCTCCCTCGCCTGGCTGGCAATGCTGTGCTTGATGCACCCCAGGACACGATTGGCCCTCTTGGCTGCCAGGACTCACTGTTGGCTCATGTTCAGCTTGCTGTCAACCAGAACCCCTAGATCGCTCTCTGCAGAACTGCTTTCCAGCATCTCATCCCCCAGTCTGTATGTACAGCTGTGTGCCAGGTGCAAAATGCAGCACTTGCCCTTGTTGAACTTCATGCAGTTGCTGATTGCCCAGTTCTCCAGTTTGTCCAGATTCCTCTGCAGGACCTCTCTGCCCTTGAGAGTGTCAACAGTTCCGCCCAATTTAGTGTCGTCAGCAAACTTCATTAGTATTCCCTCAAGTCCTTTGTCTAAGTCATTTATGAAGATATTAAGAGTGCTGGCTCTAAGACGGATTCCTGCAGAACCCTGCTAGTGACTGGTCATTTACCAGAACCCTCTGAGCCTAGCCCATCAGCAAGTTGCTCACCCACTGTACTGTGTGTTTATCCAGCTGTATGCTGGACATCTTGTCCAGGAGGATATGGTGAGAGACAGTATCAAAGGCTTTACTGAAATCCAAAAAGATCACCTTGACAGGCTTCCCTTCATCAACTAGGTGAGTAACCTTGTCGTAGAATGAAATTAAGTTTGTTAAGCAGGACTTTCCCCTCATGAACCCATGCTGGCTGGGACCGATGACTGCATTGTCATTCAGATATTTTTCAGTAACTCTCAGTACAATCTTCTCCATGATTTTGCCAGGCACAGAAGTGAGGCTGACAAGCCCATGGTTGCCAGGGCCATCCTTGTTGCCCTTCTTGTATACTGGCAACATTTCCCAACTTCCATTCAACCAGGACCTCTCCAGATTCCCAGGAGCATTGAAAAATCATGGGGAGAGGTCTTGCTTTGATATCAGCCAACTCTTTAGGCACACTTGGATGAAACCCGTCAGGCCACATCGACTTGTAGGGATCTAGCTGGAGTAGCAAATCCCGCACAAGTTCTGGATTGATTAGGAGTTTATTGTTCATGGAGCCATGGTTCTTTAACTCAGGGCTATGCAGGCCCCCAAGTCCATCTTCAGTCTTGAAGACCAAGGCGAAGAAAGCATTAAACATCTCAGCTTTGTCTATGTCCCTGTTAATAAGGTGACCATGCTCATCAAGTAATGGGCCAGTGTTATTTCCAGTTTGACTTTTGCCGTTAATATATTTTAAAAACTTTTTCAATTATCCTTTAAAGTACTGGCCAGGTTCAATTCTAATTCTTCCCTTTTGTCTTCTTTTAGAGGATGCTTTGTTCTTTTACGTATCTCCAGCTCTCCTTATCTTCTGAGGCCTTTTTTGCTTAATGAGGCAGGAAGCTCAGAAGCTTACAGCTTGCAGAACTTATGCCAAACAAACTTAGTTATGCTAAACAAATCCTGGATAAGCTTTTTCTAAACAAATTCTGCAAGAAGCAGCATACCCAATAATTCAAGAAGTTAATACAGCCTTCTCCCTAAACACCATTCTTCAGACTTTGATATATAAATCAAAGTTGAAAACAAACATAGCATAACAAGAGTCACTAAAATCATGATAGGGCATAGCATAAGGTTCAATGCTCTGTTTGCTGTCAGAGACCATCCCAACAGAATTTCCCACCATCAATGTTCTCCACCTTTCTTCACTCTTTCTGGGTCATGATATATCTCCTCTGCATCATGATGGGCAGTGATTAGGGTTCTCTGTCCATTTGGTCTGAATTTGTTTCAGCATCTCTTTCAGGTCATATTGCAACATTTTTTTCACCACTGTGAGAGTCATTCCAATAGGGATAAGGACTTGCAGCCTTTGATCAAGAGAAGAAATCTGTCCCGTAGGTAGGATCATAATACTGGTCTGGCTAGTGATCACCAGGTGAGCAGGGCCAGTTCATTTCTACTCATTGCCCTTGTGATCAAAGCAAAAGCACTTACAGCCATGCTGAGAACATGGCATTAGCTTGTCTTGAGATTGCCTGGTGGTCACAGGGTGGATATGTATCACCATAAGGAGGCATCGTTTCAGCAGGTGCTTGTGGGAATATCTGCATGTAAACACCCTCTCCTACAGCTAGGAACTACCAATTTGGAAACACACTGATTGCACAACGCCTTGGCCAGAGGTGTCATCCACACCAATAAAAAGGCAAGGGAGAAGGCAAATCAGCAGAGACCTACAAGGAGTGCATCCCCATGTACTCCAGCTGTCTACTTGCTGCAGAGATGGTGCAAGTGACTCCCTTCTTCCTGGTGCTCAGCCTGGTCTTGGCAGCCCCTGCTTTCTCTGCAGGAGAGGTAATGGGAGGGCTGGGATGCATGTGCCAGGGTGGGCAGCAGGACTGGGGCTCCCAGGGTTGCCTGCTCCTACCACTCTGCCCACATCTGAGTAGTGCTATGGTACCAACACCAACTCCCCTTCACTCCAGTGTGAGCTGACCGGTGACTGGATCAACAGCCTGGGTCACATCATGATCATTGGGCCTGTGGATGAACAAGGCAATTTTAATGGCTCCTACTTGAAGGAGATTGAGCCAGCACGACTGGAAGGCCTCCAGCATCGCATGAACCAGAATAGGCAGACCATCTTTGGCTTCATTGTCTACTGGAACTTTTCAGGTGCCTCTCCTTTCCAGCTTCCCTGCCCTTCCTGTGATGTCCCCAATGGTCCTCTGCCTTCCCTGTGATGTTCCCAATGGTCCCTGTCCTCCCTGTGATATCCCCAGAGTTTCTCTGCCTTCCCTTTGGCATTCCAAGTGTTCCCCTGCCCTCCCTTTGATGTCCCGAATGGTTCCCTGCCTTCCCTGTCTTCCCTCTGGTGTTCCAAATGGTCTTTTCTATTTCCTTTGATGTCTGCCATGGTCCCATACCCTCCCTGTAGTGTCACCAGAGCTCCCCTACCCTGTCTATGATGTCCTCAGAGTTACTCTGCCTTCCCTGTGATGTTCTAAATGTTCCCCTGCCATTCCTGCAATGTCCTCACAGCTCCTTTGTCTTCTGTGTGATTTCCTCAGAGCTTGCCCACTTTCCCTGTGATGTCCTCAGAGCTCCCGTACCCTCCCTCTCATGTCCTCACTTGTCCCGTGTCCTTCCTGTGCTGTTCCAATGATCCTCTTCAAATCCTCTGATGTCTCCAGTGCTTTCCTGTCCTCTCCTGTGATGTCCCTAATGATCCCCTACCTCTCCCATGGTATCCCTAATGCTCCTCCATCCCTGACCCTGAAGCTCCTTGGCTGGTACCACCTCCCAGTCCCAGGGCACACAGGATGCACTGGGGGTTTAAACCCTGCTGTTGTCTGCCCATCTCTATGTGAGATCCCCAGCTCTCTGACCCCTTCTGCCTGCTTTCCCCATCACTGCTGTCACCAGAGGGAAGGAAGAGCCTGGGTCTGCTGTCCCCTGTGCTAGGGCGTGTCTCGGCACTAACCTGCAACCTCAGATACGCTCACCTCCACCTCCTGCTTCATCCCACAGTCTACTTCAGTGTCTTCACGGGCCAGTGCATCTTGGATGAGACAGGGAAAGAGGTTTTGAAGACCACCTGGCTCGATCTGTCACGCATAGACAACTGGAAACCCCTGATGTAAGCCTCCTGTCCCCACCATATGCCATCCCCTGCACCTCCCCGGGTTCAGGTTCTCTGACCCTATGGTCCTGAGCACCAGCCGTGTTGCTGCTGGTTGGGGGTGACTGCGGATGGGGTACTCATATAGGGCATCCCTGGGGGTCCTGCGATGGTGCAAACACTGCTCAGGAGTGGGATGGGGCTGGATGGGTGTTTGGCCCTGGGAGGGTCCATTTGCCCTGTGCAATGGTGCATTTCCCATCCTTAAGTCTCATCCCTCTCTATCCCTGCAGGATCGGTACCACCAACTTCACTCGCCAGTACTGGCGGAAGCGGGGCAGCATTGTGGGGGGTTGCAAAGCTGATAGAAGTGCCAGGGATGCAGACCCCATCTCCTACCCCACCACATGCTTCTAATATGCAGACCCCATCTCTGTTCCACCACCAGCTTCTAATAATAAAGCTTGACTGCAAACATACACCTGGCTTGTCTCATGTCATGGCTCAGTGCCCATGTTCCCCACCACCCCTACAGCATTCTATGGCTTCTCCTGTCACTGTCCCCAAGGTACAGGGTGTGTCTCCTGCTGTGACTGCCCCAAGGCCCAGGGTCCTCCATCACAGCCCTGTGCCAGTGCCAGACATGCGTGGTGTGCAGGGCATGTGTCCCACCACTCCTTGTAAGCTGCAGTGAGTGTTGTGGCTTGGCACTGCCCAAAGCACTGGAACAACATCCCGTCCCCAGTGAGACCTGTGTAAGGAATGTTTAATGAAGGAATGTTGTTTTTACAAAACTGAGGACCTGTTGCCTGACCCCAGCTGGGGGGAATGACCAAGAGACATCAGACTATGAAACCTTAATGTGAAACAAAGTATTCTTGAACTAATCCTGGAATGCAAAAAGAAGACGACAAATTCCATACAACAGCTGGTTAGCGAGCCTACTAGGGAAAGTACTCCACTAAAGCTGCTGTTTGTGAGTAGAGGTGGACTAGCGGGTAACATGTCAGTTGGGCATAGCAATAATGAACTGATTGAGTTTTGTGTTCTTGGAGAAGTAAGGAGGATGGTCAGCAGAACTGCTACTTTGGACTTCACAGGACAGACTTCGATCGATTTAGGAGGCTGGTTGGCAGAGTCACTGGGGATACAATACTGAAGGGCAAAGGAGTCCAGGAAGGCTGGTCACTTTTTAAGGAGGAAATCTTAGAGGCTCAGGAGCAGGATCTTCTTGTGTGCTGAAAGATGAGCTGGTGGTGAAGAACACTGGCCTGGCTAAACAGAGAGCTTTAACTTAAACAGGGGAATAAAAAGAGAATTTATAACCTTTGGAAGAAGGGGCAGGCTACTCAAGAGGACTACGAGGATGTCGTGAAGTTATACAGGGAGAAAATTAGAATGGTCAAAGCTAAGCTGTTCCTGGCTGCTGCTGTAGGAACAGAAAATGCTTCTATAGATAAATCAGCAACAGAAGGAGGTCTATGGAGAATCTCCACCATCTGGTAGATGCAGGGGAAAACATAGTGACAAAGGATGAGGGAAACGCTGAGGTAGTAAGTACCTTCTTGCCTAAGTCTCTAATAGTAAGACCAGTTGTGGTCCAGGTCCCCAGCCCCCTGAGCTGGAAGACAGAGACAAGGAGCAGAATGAAGCCCCCATAATCCAAGGGGAAATGGTCAGAGACCTGCTACACCACTTAGAAATGCACAGGTCTATGGGGCCAGATGGGATTCACCTAAGCTTACTGAGTGAGCTGACAGAGGTGTTCACCAAACCACTTTGCAGCATTTATCAGCAATTCTGGCTAAACAGCTAGGTCCCAGTTGACTGAAGGTTGGCAAATGTGCCACGCATCTATGAGAAGGGCCAGAAGGAAGATTCAGGGAACTACAGGCCTGTCAGTCTGACCTTGGTGCTAGGAAAAGTTATGGAGCAGATCAACCTGAGTGCCACCACATGACACAGGACAATGAGGCAGTCAGGCTCAGTCAGCATGGGTTTATGAAAGACAGGTCCTGCTTGACTAAGTTGATCTCCTTCTATAACAAGGTGACCTGCTAGTGCACAAGGGAGCAGATGTGGACTTTAGCAAAGCCCCCACAGCACTAGACTAGAGAAACTATCTGTTTATGGCTTGAATGGCCACTCTTTTGACTGGGTAAAGAACTGGATCAATGGCCAGGCCCAAAGAGTTGTGGTGAATGGAGTCAAATCCAACTGGAAGCCAGTCACAACTGGTCTTGCCCAGGGCTCAGTATTTGGGCCAGTTCTCTTTAACATCTTTATCAGTGCTCTGGATGAGGGCATCAAGTGCACCCTCAGTAAGTTTGCAGATGCAAGAGTGTTGATCTGCTGGAGGGTATGAAGGCTCTCCAGAGGCATATGAATCAGCTGAATCAATGGACTGGAGGCCAGCTGTATGAGGTTCAACAAGGCCAAGTGCCAGGTCCTGCACTTGGGACACAACAACCACATGCAATGCTACAGCTTAAGGCACAGAGCCTGGAGAGCTGCCCAGCAGAAAAGCTCCCCAACCAGGAGATGTTGGTTGACAGCAGATGAACATGAGCCAGCAGTGTTCCCAGGTGGCCAAGAAGGCCAATAGCATTCTGGCATGCATCAAGAATTCCATGGCCAGCAGGAGCAGGGCAGTGATCGTCCCCCTATACTTGCCACTAATGAAGCCCCACTTTGAATACCGTGTTCAGTTTTGGGCCCCTCACTACAAGAAAGACATTGAGGTGCTGGAGTGAGTTCAGAGAAGGGCGATGAAGCTGGTGAGGGGCCTGAAGGACAAGTCTGATGAGGAGTGGCTGAAGGAACTGGGGCTGTTTAACCTGGCGGAAAGAAGCCTGAGGGGAGACCTTATTGCTGTTTACAACTCACAGAATCACAGAATCACAGAATGTTAGGTATTGGAAGGGACCTCAAAAGACCATCTGGCCCAATCCACCCACCAAAGCAGGAACACCTAGATGAGGTTACAAAGGAAGGCATCCAGGTGGGTTTTGAATGTCTCCAGAGAAGGAGACTCCACAACCTTCCTGGGCAGCCTCTTCTGATGTTCTGTCACCCTCACTGTGAAAAAGTTTCTTCTCATATTTAAGTGGAACCTCCTGTGTTCCAGTTTGTACCCATTGCCCCTTGTCTATCACTGGTTGTCACTGAGAAGAAACTGGATCCATCCTCATGACACTCACCCTTTACATATTTATAAACATTAATGAGGTTTCCCCTCAGTCTCCTCTTCTCCAAGCTAAAGAGACCCAGCTCCCTCAGCCTTTCTTCATAAGGAAGATGCTCCACTCCCTTAATCATCTTCGTTGCCCTGCGCTGGACTCTCTCCAGCAGTTCCGTATCCTTCTTGAATTGAGGGGCCCAGAACTGCACACTATATTCCAGGTGTGGTCTCACCAGGGCAGAGTAGAGGGGAAGGAGAACCTCTCTCGACCTACTAACCACCCACCTTCTAATACACCCCAGGGTGCCATTGGCCTTCTTGGCCACAATGGCACAGTGCTGGCTCATGGTCATCCTGCTGTCCACCAGGACCCCCAGGTCCCTTTCCCCTACACTGCTTTCTAATAGGTCATTTCCCAACTTATACTGGAACCTGGGGTTGTTCCTGCCCAGATGCAAGAATCTAGACTTGCCCTTGTTATATTTCATTACATTTCTCCCCACTCAACTCCAGCCTGTCCAGGTCTCTGGATGGCAGGACAGCCTTCTGGCGTGTCAGCCACTCCTCTCAGATTGGTGTCATCAGCGAACTTCCTGAAAGTGCACTCTATTCCCTCATCCAAGTCATTGATGAATATATTGAATAGTACTGGTTCCAGTACTGACCCTTGAGGCACTCCATTAGACAGAGGCTTCCAGCTAGACTCTGCCCGATTGACCACAACTCTCTGGCTTCTTTCCTTCAGCCAGTTCCCAGTCCACCACACTACCTGGTCATCCAGTCCACACCTCCTCAGTTTAGCAGCAAGGATGCTGTGGGAGACTGTGTCAAATCCTTTACTGAAATCAAGGTAGAACACATCCACTGCTTTGCCATCATCTATCCACCCTATTATGTCCTCAAAAAGGCTATGATGTTGGTTAAGTATGACTTCCCCTTGGTGACACCATGTTGACTACCCCTAGTGACCCTCTTATCCTTGATATGCCTTGAGATGATAGCAAAGATAAGTTGTTCCACCACCTTTCCAGGTACGGAGGTAAGGCTGATTGGTCTATAATTACCTGGGTCCTCCTTCTTGCCCTTTTTGAAGACTGGAGCTACATTTGCTTTTCTCCAGTCCTCAGGCACCTCTCCCATTTCCCATGATGATGGAGAGTGGTCTGGCAATGACCTCAGTCAGCTACCTCAGCACCCGTAAGTGCATCCCATCTGGACCCATGGATTTATGGATGTCCAGATAGCTTAACTGATCCCTAACCCAAGTCCTCACCAATGGAGGCAAACTCGTCCATTGTCCTGACTTCCTCTGGGGCCTCAGTGGTACGGGGCTCCTCAGGACAGCCTCCAGCAGTGTAAACAGAGAAAAAGAAGGCATTCAGTAACTCTGTCTTCTCTGTATCTTCTGTCACCAGGGCACCCACCTCATTCACCAGTGGGCCTGCATTGTCTCTGGTGTTAGTTTTATCTGCCATGTATTTGAAGACACTCTTTCTGTTGTCCTTGATCCCTTTCACCCGGTTTAATTCTAAGGAGGCCTTAGCTTTCCTAGTTGTCTCCCTACATCCTCTGACAACAGCCTTATATTCTTCCCAAGTGGCCCACCCCTCCTTCCATGACCTGTAAACTCTCCTCTTCCACTTCAGTTTGCCCAGCAGTTCCCTGTTTAAGAAAGCAGGTCTCCTGGCTCCCTTTCTTGCCTTCCTACATGTCAGGTTGCTCTGATCTTGAGCTTGGAAGAAGCAGTTCCTGAACTCTAATCAACTATCTTGGACACCTTTACCTTCAAGTACCCTTGCCCATGGGATTTTCCCTAGCAATTGCTTGAAAGGTCAAATTTGGCTCTGCTGAAGTCTAGGGTTGCGATTCTGCTTGCTATTCTGTTCCTGCCACATAAGATCCTGAACTCGACCATTTCATGGTCACTGCAGCCAAGGCATCCCTCAACCTTTACCGCTTCAAGCAGACCCTCCTTGTTAGTGAGGATGAGATCCAGCAGTGCACCTCTCCTAGTTGGCTCCTCCACCATTTGCATCAGGACGTTATCATCAATACACTGGAGGAACCTCCTGGACTGAAGATGGCTGGTTAAGTAGTCCTTCCAGCAAACATCAGGGAAGTTAAAATCCCCCACAACAACCAGAGCCTGTAATTGTGAAGCTGCTCTCAGCTGCCTGTAGAGGTCTCACCAACTTCTTCATCCTGATCTGGCGGCCAGTAATAGCCATCCACAACAGTATCACCCCTGCCAGCCTACCCCCTAATTCTCACCCACAGATTCCCAACTCACTCCTCATCTGCCCCTAGACAGAACTCAATACATTGTAGTTGCTCTCTTATGTAAAGAACAACTCCACCACCTCGCCTGGTTGGCCTGTCTTTCCTGAGAAGGACATAGCCATCCATGACCACATTCCAGTCATGTGAGCTGTCCCACCGTGTCTCTAAAATTGCCACCAGATCATAATTTCCTGACCAAACACAGGTTTCTAACTCCTCCTGCTTGTTCTCCATGCTGTGTCCGTTGGTGTGCAGGCATTTCAGGGACTGAGCTGAGCACTGTGATTTCACTCTAGGGAAATGGGAAGCATCAGTTCTAGAGTTCTGCCCCACTGGTGCAAGCCCAGCTGCAGCTCCATCCCCCTTCAAATCTAGTTTACAGCTCTGCAAATGAGCCCTGCTAATTCCTGTCCCAGCATGCTTTTGTCCCTGTGAGATAAACCTTTCCAATGCATCACTGTCTCGACTGGTGTCTTATAAAACCAGCCATTATCAAAGAATTCAAATCCTGCCTGTAGCACCAGTCTTGTAGCCAATTGTTTATGGGCTGAATTCTTCTATTCCATTGCACATCTGCACCCAAAAATGGAAGGAGAGAAGAGCACATCACTTGCTCCCCAGACTCTTTCACCAACAGTCCCAAGGCCTTGAAATCTTTCTTCATTCCCCTTAGACTATGGGATGCAGCTTCCTCCCCATCTGTCTGGAAGAGCAGCAGTGGGTAGTAGTCTGTTGGGTGCAGCAGGTTGGGGAGAGCGTTGGGGAGCGTCCTGGTGATGTCCCTGATCCAGGCTCTGGGTAGACTACATACTTCCCTATGATGAGGGTCAACTCTGCATATTGGACACTCTGTCCCTCTCAGAAGGGAATTGCCTACTACAATTACCCTTCTTCCTTTCTTATCAGAGGCAGTCTTGAGATGTGGGGTCAACTGCCTGCGCCACATCCTCACCCACCTCTCCTTCAAGATCCAAGCCCTCAAACCTATTGCAGAGGGACACCTGGGGAAGCAAAGCAGGTAGGGAGGGGGGTTGCCCATGATGCCTCATGTTTTTGGTTTCCTGCCCCTGCCCAACAGCGACAGGGCAGGGGCTGTCCCAGGTCTCCCTCCTCTGCCTGACAGGGCAATGGGTGCATCACCTTTTGGGGGTTATCCCCCTGGGGCCTTTCTGACTGGTATGGCAAGGAGCTACTCCACCAGTCAATCTCCTTCTCACACTCTCTGATGTCCCTCAGTCTCTCAACCTCCTCCTTAAGTTTCACCACCATGCTGAGGAGATCTTCCATCTGCTCACACCTCACCAAGGTAGAATGCCTGCCTCCCTCCCCTGGCAGCAGCAGGCTTTGGCACTGCCTGCACCCAGAGACCTGAACAGCCATGGTTTGGGTCAGGACTTCTGCTGGGTCGCCACAAGCTTTTTGTGACAAGCTCTCTGTCTGGAGGAGACCATGGTCAGCTGCAATCTGGGACACTTCCAATAGGTGAGATGGTCTAACAAGCAAGGAGTGACAACCTCTGCACCCTGCTGCACAAGCTACCACACGCGCTGCTGCAGCTCAGTGTGGGTGGTACTCACCCACTTCACAAGCTGGTTGCGTCTCCCACCACCTGGTGTTGCTGCCCTCCCTGAGGCTTTTTCAAGGCGAGGGGCAGGGGTGTGATCGCCGTCACCGTGGTAACGCCCACAGCACGTCAGCCCTTCTCACAAGGTCTGCCGGGTGCTACCAGGTCACAAAACGAAATCAAAACTCTCCTGTACGCCGCGATCTGCCGACACAGCTTCGGCTGTGCTGGCTCCGATCAGCTGATCTCGAGGACTGAAAGGACGTTGTAGCATAGTGGGTGTTGGTCTCTTCTTCCAAGTAACAAGTGATAGGATGACAGGAAATGGCCACAAGTTGCTCCATGGGAGGTTTAGATGGTGTATTAGGAAACATTTATTCACAGAAGGAGTTGTGAAGCAATGGAACAGGCTGCCCAGGGAAGTGGTGGAGTTGCCATCTCTGGAGGTGTTTAAAAGATGTATAGATGACATTCTTAGGAACATGGTTTAGCGCCAGTGTTAGTTTATGGTTGGACTCAATGATCTTGAGGGTCTCTTGCAGCCTTCTACAGCCTGAACCCATGAGATTCTTTCAAGTAGGACCTTGAACAGGCCAAATGTCACCCTGCTGAAGCCCATGGTTTTAGTCCTGCTTACTGCCCTGCTTCCTCCATGCAAGATCCTGAACTCCACCATCTCATGGCCACTGAAGCCAAGGTTGCCCATCTCCAATCAGTTATTCTTGGTTTGTTAAGACAAGGTCCAGCAGCACGCGTCTCCTCGCTTGCTCCTCCACCACCTGTGTCAAGAAGTCGTCATCACTGATCTGTAGAAACCTCCTGGACTGTGTGTGCTTAGCAGTGCTGCCTACCCAGCAGATGTTAAGGTGATAGAATTCCTGCACGAGAACCAGGGCTTGTAATTGTGAGGCCACTTTCAGCTGTCCTCTTTGTTAGCCTGTCTCTTCATTTTTGTGCAAAAGGACTCCACTTGTTCTTCTTTCCCCCAGGCAGAGTTTGATACATTCCAGTTGCTCTCAAATAAAGTGCAACTCCTACACCTTGCCTTGCTGTTCGGTCTTTCTTAAAAAGGACATAGCCTTCCCATGACAATATTCCAGTCATGTGAGCTATCTCACCATGTCTCTGTAATAGCGATGAGATCATGTTCCTGCAACAGTGCGTAGATCTCAAATTCTTCCTGTTTATTCTCCATGCTATGTGCGTTGGTGTACAGACACTTCAGAGAAGTAATCAGGCTTGCAGGTTTCTCAAGAAGGGTGCAGAAGGATCCACTACAGCCATGTGTATCCTTTAGGTGGCTGGCCTTCTTGTTCTTGTCTTGGGAGGCAGCAAAGGAACATTTGTCTCTGCTCTGGTTGGCCTGTTTTTTTTCCACCGTTGGACATGATCTCCTGAGCATTGCCTCTTTCTTTCAGGTCATGTTATGGTTTAAGGCAAGGTGGCAATAAACTGGCAGACGCTCCCTGTTACTCTCTTACCTCCTGCAACCCCTTTCCTTTAGATCGGAAAGATGATAGGGAAGATAAAAGAGAAGAAAGAGAGATTTAGACTTTAAGTTGGAAGGTTTTAAAGGCTTTTACTAGTGCTACTAATAAATAGAGAATATGTACAAAATATACAAAACCAATCTTGAATTCTCGATGTGCAGTTGGCATCAATCCAGCAGAGGAGCTGGGTGTGTGGAGCTGGCAGCTCCAGCAGGTGCAGCTCAGGCCCCTGGAAATCATAGGCAGGACTGCAACAGCAAACCAGAACCTGGTTGCAAGGATGCAGGGCCCGAGGCCTGTAGATCACAGGCAGACAGACAGGGTGCTCTCTAGATGCCGGCCATGGTCGAAGAGAGAGTGACACTTGTGATCACCCTCTTATATAGGGGGTATGACGATTATGGGATGGGATACTCAGCTGATCATCAGTTGGTCAGTTCTAGTCACCTGCTCCATCCACCCCTCCTCAAACAAGCCCCTCTCACAAGGGAACATGGGAAAACTTATCCGTCTTTCTTGACTACCAGAGTAATGAATCTAAACACGAGCTTCTTCAGCATTCTGTTGGTCTTCTTGTCAGCACTGAGTACAGCATCCGAGGAAAAATATGCAGGCTAAAACTCAGAAAAGTACAGCCACCCAGAAGAACTTAGCTGAAAGAAAAATCACTAAAAGAGAACTGGTCTTGTTTTTAACAAAACCAGGACAGGTCATCATGTTGCAATGCTTTTCTCACCACTGTAAGAGTCATTCCAATAGGAGTCAGGACTTACAGCCTTTTTCAATACAAGGACAATTCTCCCTTGGGCAGGACCATAATGCCAGCCTGTGTAGTGATCACCAGGTGGCCTTGGGTGGGTCTGCAGCACTACAAGTGTGAGCAATGATGGATAGTTTCAGCAAGTGCTCGTGGGAATATCTCCCTGCAAACATTTTCTCCTATGGCTAGGAGCTGCCAATTTGGAAACACTGAGATTGCACACTGCCCTGGATGGAGCTGCCACCTGCAGGCCTGGTAGCAATAAAAAGGTGAGGGAGCAGCCACATCAGCAGAGCCCTACGTGGAGCATATGCCCACATACACCAGCTGTCTGCCTGCTGCAGGGATGGTGCAAGTGACTCCCTTCCTCCTGATGCACAACTTGTCCCTGGTGGCTCCTGCTTCTCTGAAACAAAGGTAAGAGCAGGGCTGGGATGCACAGGGCAGCATGGACAAGGGCCTGTGAATCCCAGAGGTGCCCCTCTTGCTGCCCTGCCCGCAGCCAGGATGTGCTGTGGCACCAACACCAAATTCCCTCCACTCCAGTGCGTGGTGACCAGGTGCTGAATCAACAAACTGGGCCACATCCTGATCACTGGGCCTGTGGATCAACAAGGCATATTTAGTGGCTCCTGCTACAAGAATAAGACATATTAGCTGCAAGGGCTGTAGCATCCCATGAACCAGAATAAGCAGACCATTGGCTACATTGTCTATTGGAGTTCACATGCATCTCGTTTTGCAGCTTCTCTGTCTGGTTCACAGAGCTCCCCTTCCCTTGCTGTGGTGTCCCCAATGGTCCCCTGCCTCTCCTGTGATTTTCCCAATGGTCCCTGGCCTTCCCTGTGATGTTTCCCATGGTTCCTGCCCTCCCTGTGATTTCCCCACAGTTCCTGTACCCTCTTTGTGGCATTCCAAATCTTCCCTTGCCCTCCCTTTGATGTCCCAAATGGTCCCCTGCTTTCCCTGTCTTACCTCTGATATTCCCAGTGATCTTTTCTATTCCCCATGATGTCTCCCATGGTCCCATGTCTTTCCTGATGTGTCAACAGAACCCTCCTGCCCTCCCTGAAATGTCCCCACAGCTCCTCTGCCTTCCCTGTGATTTCCCCAGAACTCCTCTGGCCTTCCTGTGGTGTCTTCAGAGCTCTTCTGCACTTCTTCTGAACTCTTCTTCAAATTCTTGTTGAACTCTTGCAGTTCCTGTGGATTTCCCAGACCTCACATGCCCTCCTTGTGAAGTCCACAGAGCTCCACTGCCCTGCCTCTCTTGTGCTCCCTTGTCCCCTGCCCTTCTTGTGCTGTTCCCAATGTTCCTCTGCCCAGAATGCATTGGGACTTGAAGCCTGTTGCTGTCTCCCCATCTCCATGTGAGACCCACAGGCCTCTGACCCCTCCTTCCTGCTTTTCCCATCACTGCTGTGTTCCCGGAGGACAGGGAAAGCCTAGCTCTACTGCCCCCTGTGCTGGGGCACAGCTTGGCAATGACCAGCAGTCCCAGCCATGGTCTCATCCACCTCCTGCCCCGTCCCTGTAGGTTCCAACAGTGTCTTCACAGGCCAGTGCTTTGTGGACAACAGAAGGAAGGAAGTTTTGAAGATTGTCTGTGTTCAGCTGTCAGGACTACTGGATGCCCACCATGTGAGCCTCCAGTCCCCGACACACATGGGTCACCCTGCTCATCCCCAGGTTTGGGCTCTCCCACCCCACAGTGCTCAGCACCCGGCAGAGCTGCTGCCAGTGTGGGGTTGACCAAGGATGAGGTCCTCATTCACGGTTTCCCTGGGCATCCTGCCATGGTACAAACGCTGCTGGGACATGGGACAGGGCTGAGTGGGTGCTTGGCACTGGGAGGGTGCATTTGCCCTGTGCAAGGGTGCATTTCCCACCCTTATGTCTACTCTCTCTGTGTCCCTGTAGGGTTGGCACTGATGGATTCACCCGTGTGAGCTTGCAAATGGGGGTGACATCACAGGGGATTTCAAGGCAGCTGGAAGTGCCTGGGATTCAGACCCCATCTACTGTCCCACCACTTGCTTCTAATATGCAGACCCCATCTCCTGCCTTACCACCTGATTTTAACAATAAAGTTTTGCTGCAAACAACTTTCTTGCTCCTGTGATGTTATGGCTCGGAGCTCGTGTTCCCCCATCCCCACAAAGGCATTCCATGGTATCTCCTGTCACTATCTGTGAGGGCCAATGTTTGTCCCCTGTCACGACCCACCATGTCCCAGGCTACTCCATCATAGCCATACCACCCCACCATGTTTTCTCAGGACCTCCACCTTGCCTATAGAGCAGGGTCCTGCTCAGTCTGGCTTGGTGGCCTGTGGCCCGTCTCACACTGGGATGGTCCTTGGACGGTGGCTCAGCATGGGTGACCCCTGTCTGGCTTCAGCTGTCTCCACTACAGAAGAAATTGAGTGTACATGAGGCAGCAGCGCAGACAGAGTGCAGGAACTGCGCTGCTGCCAGGAAGATAAGAACAGCGGGTGGACAGTGCCCATCTTGGACCTGCCTGCTCCTCTTGTGCCATGCTGGGCCATGCTGTACTGTCCCCAGGGTGCAAGGTGAGCAGACAAGAGACTGCACACCCTGGCTGTACTGTGCTGTGCCATGCAGTGCTGTGTCATCCCTGGGGTGCAGCACAAATGGCTAAAGGGCTGCCTGTTCCTCCTCTTCTTTTCCATGCTATGCCATGCCATGCCATGCCACTCTAGGGTGCATCGTGCATAACTAATGGCACTATACAACAGGTATGGTGATTCTAGAAGTGGAAGGCCAGTCAATGGCTGAGGAAAATAAAGGACCAACTACACCACAGGTGCTCACAGCATCTGAAAGGCCTACCCTTCATATTACAACCACCCCCACTAGAAAGAAAAGAAGGGTGATAGTTGTAGGTGATTCCCTTCTGGGGGGTACAGAGGGTCCAATATGCTGTTAGGACCCTACTCTTATGGATGTCTGTTGCCTTCCTGGGGATGGGGTTAAGGACATCACCAGGAAACTTCCTAGCCTGGTGGGGCCCTCAAGCTCCTACCCAATACTGGTCTTCCATGTGGGTGGTGATGAAGTTGTGAACCATAGTCCAAGGGCAGTTAAAAGAGAGTTCAGGACCTTGGGACGATTAGAGAGGGAATGTGGAACACAGGATATTTTCTCCTCTCTTCTTTCAGTTGCGTGCAATGACATTAGAAGAAGCAGATGGGTGCACTCTGTTACTATGTGGCTCTGTGGCTGGTGTCACCACCACAATTTGGGTCCTTTTTGATAGTGGGATGGCCTACACAGCACTGGGTTTGCTGAAATCAGATGGAATTCACCTTCCATATCAGGGGAAGAGGGTCTTTGCACACAAGCTAGCAGGGCTCATTAACAGGGCTTTAAACTAGATATGGTGGGGGAGGGGGATGTAATCAGCCTCACCTATGACATGCTGTGGGCTGAGACAGCAAGCACAGAGTGGTGAGATGAAGCAGGAGTTAAACTAATGAGCTTGGGGGGTGGGGTCTGAAGTGGTGATGCTCATGCAATCGTGTCCAAATGGGGAATATGCCAGAGCAACAAGAACAGTGACAAATATTCCTTAGCTGCCACCCAAGAAGGGAACCAGAAGGCCAACCAATCAAGGGTACAGAGGGCTGCCATGGGTCTTTCTGCAAATCTCATGAGAAACCCGCATGCTCGATTGCTTCTCTGAAGTGTCTGTATACTGACACATGTGGCATGGAGAATAAACAGGAAGAATTAGAGATACCTGTGTGTTCACAGGGCCATGATATCATTGCTGTTACAGAGACATGGTGGGACAGCTCACATGATTGGAATGTTGACAGGAGTGGCAGAAACCCCATCTCCTGCCACACCAACTGCTTCTAATATGCAGATCCCATCTCCTGCCCCACCACTTGCTTCTAATAATAAAGCTTTGCTGCAAACACACACCCAGCTCCTGTCATGTTGTGTCTCAGTGCCCATGTTCCTCCATCATCCTGTGGCATCCCATGGCCTCTCCTGTTACTGTCCCCAAGGTCCAGTGTGTGTCTCTCGCCATGACACTCCCATGGCCCAGGCTTTTCAAATGCAGCCCCCACTAAACTGCCGTACTGTTTTGGGACATCCACTTTGCCCAGGGAGTTGAACCCCACTCAGTCTGGCGCAGTGGCAAGTGGCCAGTCTCCCACTGGTGTGGCCCTTGCCAGGAGGCCTGACATGGGTGGTTACTGCCCACCTACAGCCACCTCCACTACAAAGAGAAGCTGAGCAGGTGTGGGGGTGGCAGCATAAAGCCCAAGCATTGTGCACAGCCACACTGCTGCTGACATGGGGAACCACCACTGTTGCCTCCTGCTCACCCTGGCCCTGCTCAGTCCCTGCAATCCTGCTGACAGGAAGGTGAGGGCAGCCTGGTGGCAACGCCTAGCTGAGGGTTGCCTGATCCTGCTGTGCCATGCTGTGCTGTCCCCTGGGGGCAGGGTGAGCAGATGCGGGGTGCGCACCCTGGCTGTGCCATGCTGTGCCATGCAGTGATGTGTCATCCCCTTCCTGAGGTGCAGTGCAAATGGCTAAAGGGCCGCCTGCTCCTGTTGTGCTGTTCCATGCTAAGCCATGCCGTGCTACTCCAGATTGCAGAGTGCATGACCACGGGGGCTGCTAACTCTGGCTGTGCTGTCCCCAGAGATAATGTTGGTCACCTACCCCTCCTTCGAGGGGTTCCCATCAACCCCATCGCTCCCCTGCCCTGCTCTGCCCTGGTGGTGGGCCAGCTGGTTGCCATGCCACCGGTCCCAGTTGCTGTGCAGAGGGGCTGTGCCAGTGCCTAGACAAACAGGGCACATGTGCTACCACCCCTACAAGCTGCAATGGGGTCCTGGCTTGGCACTGCCCAAGGCACTCGCACAGCTCCGTCCCCAGTGAGACCTGCAGGGCCTGTGGAAGAACGAGCTGGGCTCCAACAAGACCCTCCCAGCCCTGGACAATGGCTGGGACCTTCTTGGGCAGGGAGAGGCCATTTGTTGCAGCTGATCCTGGAGTGCATTTGGATTAAGATTCCTTGGAACCCCTGTGCACCCTGGGCATAACAAAGGGGTAGTAAACAAGTGGCAGAAGGGACAACAGCCCCTGAGAGGGATGTTCCCAGCTGAGCATCTGATCTGGCAGTCACCCATCTGCAGGAGCCAGGGCGTCCCCACCAGGTGGAGGGGAAGCCTTGTCAGATATAGAGTTTTTACATGGCTTTGATTTAGAAGCAACTCAGGATTTATTCATACTTTGTGGTAGACTATAAGGCTAAGTTTTATAGTTACTAATAGCACTTCATCATCAGCCAATTTACCAGAGTGTTAGAAGTGAAATTTGTTACAACCAATCAAAAAATAGCCACTTAGTTACAGATTCATAAATGGAAAGGTTCACGCTAAACTTACAGCAAGGTTTTTTAAATGAAACACACAGAGCCGCACTAAAGAGGGTAAACTGAAATGCACACACAAGCAGACAAATACACAAAGCAATTCTAAAATCCAAGTGCACACACACACCACATACATTGGCCTATGATTAAAATTTCCCTTTCCTAAGTTTTAGAAATAACTCACTTTTATGTGCTGACATTTGTCAGGGGAGGATCATCAACTGTGCAAAATTGGGCCTTTGGACCTTTGTGAAATCATCAGTAGACTATCACTGAATCTACACAAAATTACACACATGTTAGCTTATGTTTAAAATTTCCCTTTTATGAGTATTATAAATTACTCACTTTTCTGTGTTGACATTCATCAGAGGAAAATCATCAGGTGCTCAAAATTAGGCCTTTGATCCTTGCAAAATCATCAGCAGATTATCATTGAAACTACATGAAACTGTCAATAGACTATCATTGAGTCCTCAACAAACAGACCCTGAGAGGCATCCCAGTCAGGGGGAGACAGTGGGTCACATCCTGCTGAGATCCAGGACAACTCCAATTATCTCACTTTAGGACCATTGTTTATAGGATTGCAAAATGATTCACTTTGGTCAGTATTTTTCCATTCCTGACACATCTTACACCAGGCAGCCCTGGTACTTTCCGGACTGGGCAATGATTAAGTTAGTCAGAGTCTCAAATGCAATCAGGGGTCACCTGATTGTCCCATCTCACACTCCTATCACAAAAAGAACAATGTCGACCAGCCTTGTGGTCACCAAACGTGGAGCGATTAATTGTCCCAATTCACCTGTTGATCAAGACAAGAACATTTGTCCCCTAGACAGGACCATAATGCTGACCTGTGTAGTGATCACCAGGTGAGGAGGCCCAGTTCATTGCTACGCACTGCCCTTGTGATCAAAGCAACAACACTTGTAACCAAGGTGAGAACACAAGATCATCTTGTCTTCAGATTGCCAGGTTGCAGAGACTGTTGGTTGGATTTCTTGGGTTTTGTCAGGAGGGCTGTCAATCCTGACTTTCAGTTGCTATTTTGCACCTGCAGCTGGAGAAAAATAAGTTCTAAGCAATAACCAAAATTTTCTTTTGTTTCATCTCCCTTTAGATGTTGTTCTGTTCCTTCACTTACTTCCAGGGGTGCAGCTCCCCTTATCTTCTGAGGCCTTTTTTGCTCAAAGTGGCAAGAAGTTCAAAAGTTCACAGCTTGCAGAAGTTACAGTAAGAAAACTTGGCTATGCTAAGGACATTCTATATGAGCAGTTTCTAAGCAAGTTCTAAGTTTCTAAACAAGCTCTGTAAGAACTCCTCAATCAGTGATGAGCGAGTGAGGAGTGTAGCAGTAGTTACAGTAAGTTGTGCTGCAGAGCACAGATCAAGGAATGAAGAAGGGCAGACCCATTTTGAGGCAAATCCATGGATGGGCAGCAGGGGGCCATTGCCAGGAGATTTAAATGGCCCCTAGGGAGCATAGGTGACCAAGTACAGTGAACGGGACCAGTAAAAAAGGGTGAGGCAGTTAGCGTGGCAGTTTGTGTGAAGAACAAGCAGCAAGGGTGAGCAGGGAGGACCTTATCACTTCAAACGGAGGATACAACCCACTAACAATGAGCTAAGTACAGCAGGAGGCATGGTATCCACCCACAGAAGAGCAATACCTTCAGCGTCCCTCACGGTCACTTTAATTGAAAGAACTGATGCAGCCACCCAAACTGAGTTTGGGAGGGAAGACGCAGCTGTCCAGGTTCCGCACTACAGAGTGTGACTGAGTTTCTACTCGGCAACTGATGGCAGCAGTGAGCTCACGTGTGGGTGATGTGCCCAAGTGAAGGAGCTGCTCAGCCTGCTGACAGAGCTTTGAGAGGAGGTGTCCAGGATGAGGAGCATCAGAGTCAGAAAAGGAGATTGACTGGTGGACTCGCAGTCTACTGTCCTTGGTGCAGGAGAAGAAACCAACAATGGCACCAGATACAAAGAACCCCCTACCCTCTCACTGCCGAGCTGTAAGAGGCAACACAGAGGATGGGGGAAAATGGAAATAAGTTACAGTTCAGGGAGGCAGGTGAACACACCCCCAGCCTGCCCCACCTCCCCAGATGCCTGTATACAACAGTTATGAGGTCCTGGAATTGGATGGGCAAGCAGCTGATGCTGCTGATGAAGACCCTTCTGGGAAGGAGGGATTCTCCAGACAACCCATGCCCCACATTAAACCATTAAAACCTCACATGTAAAGAGAAAAATAAGGGTAATTGTCATAGGTGACCCCCTCCTTAAGGGAACAGAGGGCCTGATATCCTGACCTGACCCAACCCACAGGGAAGTCTGCTACCTCCCTGGGGCCAGGGTAAGAGATGTGGCTCAACAACTCTCCAGGCTGGTAAGGTCCTCTGACTATTACCTGCTATTGGTTTTTAATGTTGGCAGGGAAGAGATAGGCAAAAGTAGTACTAGGCAAATCAAAAAGGACTTCAGAGCTTTGGGACAGCTGGTCAATGGCTCATGTGCTCAAGTGATTTTTTGCTCCACCCTTCAGTTGCAGGCAGGAATACAGAATGGAACAGGCAGGCCCAACTGATAAACACATGCTCCCAGACTGGTGTCACCGATGGAACTTTGTTTTTTTTGACCATGGGAAAGTCATTCCTTCCCCAGGTCTCTTAACACCCGATGGAATGCATCTCTCACAGAAGGGGAAAAGTGTGCTTAGTCAGAGGTTAGCAAAACTGATTGAGAGGGCTTTCAACGTGATTGGAAGGAGGAAGGGGGCAGTAGCAGGCAGGTCATGGATGAGCAGTGCGGTGGCACACAAAAGTTTGAGAAGCTGCATGGCAGCGAGATTCCTCAGACAGTACCACAAGGTGAAGGGCACAATCAACCACACCTGAAGTACTTCTACACTAATATACCCAGCATGAGGAACAAAGAAGATGAACTAGAAGCTTTGGCCCGATCCCAGGGATATGATATAATTGGCATTAGCAAAACCTGGTGGGATGAATCTTGTGACTTGTGCACCATGATTGATGGCTACAGGCTATTAAGAAGAGATAGGCAGGGGAGGAGAGGTCAGGGGGGTCGCACTGTATGTAGTGGAGGGTCTGGAGTGCATGGAGCAGGCAGTTGGCGATGGCAAAGCTGAGAGTCTCTGGGTAAGGGTTAAGGGTCAGACAAATGAAGCGGATGTCATCATGAGTGTCTACTACAAGCCACCCAGCCAGGATGACAACACTGATGAGTTATTCTTTAAGGACCTAAGTGAAACATCCAAATAATCTTCCTTATTTCTTATTGGGGACTTCAACTTGCCAGATGTCAACTGGGAGTATCACGCAGCAGGCACCAACAGATCCAGAAGATTCCAGAAGCATCTGAACGATAACTTCTTGGTGCAGGTACTGAAGGAATCAACCAGGAAAGGTGCCTTCCTGGATTCGATTCTCTCTAACAGAGAGGGTTCGGGTGAAATGTGGTGACCAGTATCTCCCTTGTCCACAGCGACCATGAAGAAGTCAGGTTTAAAATCTTTGCTAATGGGAGGAAAACTTCCAGCAAGACCTTAACACTAGATATGAGGAGAGCAGAATTCAGGTCACTCAGAAAAATACTTTGTAAGACTCCCTGGGAAGAAGCTTTTGAAGATGTTGGGGTTGATCAGTGTTGATTACTTTTTAAGTACCACCTACTAACAGCACAGGACCAAGCCATTCAAAAAATGCTGAATATCTAGCAGCTGAGATAAAAAGCCAGCTTGGATAGGCATGGATCTTCTTCCTGAAATACAGCAAATAAAAATATTACATTTTCATTGGAAACAAGGTCAGGCAACATGGGAGGACTACAGGGACGCTGCTCACCATTGTAGGGAGGAAATTCGTGCTGCCAAAGCTCAACTAGAATTGAAGCTGGCCAGTACTGTGAAGGACAATAAAAAAGGCTTTTTATAATATATTAATGGCAAAAAACCAAACTAGAAATAACATTGGCCCATTACTTGATGAGCATGGTCACCTTATTAACAGGGGCATAGACAAAGCTGAGAGGTATCATGCTTTCCTCACTTCAATCTTCCACACCGATGATGGACTTGGGGGCTCCCATAACCCTGGGCTGGAAAACCATGGCTGTGTGAACAATAAACTACCAATCAATCCCAAACTCGTACAGGATCTGCTACTCCAGCTGGATCCCCACAAGTCGACGGGGCCTGATGGGATTCACCCAAAGGTGCTTAAAGAGGTGGCTGACATCATAGCAAGACCTTTCTCTGTGATTTTTCAACACTCCTGGGAGTATGGAGATGTCTGGGATGACTGGAACCTGTCAAAAGTTGTCACAGTCTACATGAAGGGCAACAAGGATGACCCTGGCAACCACAGGCATGTCAGCCTCATTTCTGTGCCTGGCAAAATCATGGAGAAGATGGTTTTAGGCATTACTGAAAAACATCTGAATGACAATGAAGTCACTGGCCCCAGCCAGCATGGATTCATGAGGGGAATGTCTTGCCTGACCAACTTAATATCATTCTACAACAAGGTTACCCATCGAGTTGATCAAGGGAAGCCTGTTGATGTGACATTTTTAGATTTCAGCAAACCTTTGATACTGTCTCTCACACTATCCTCCTGGACAAGATGTCCAGCATATAGCTGGCAGAACACACAGTGCAGTGAGTGAGCAATTGCCTGATGGGCTGGTCTCAAAGGGTTCTAGTAAATGGGTTTATGATGGGCTGGTGATCAGTCACTAGCGGGGTTCCACAGGGAACCATCTTAGGGTCAGCGCTTTCAATGTCATATGAATGACTTGGACTCAGGACTTGGGGGATTGCTTAGCAAGTTTGGTGATGACACAAAATTTGTGGGAGCTGTTGACACTCCTGAGTGCAGAAAGGCCCTGCAGAGGGATTAGGACAAATTGGAGAACATGACAGTCACCAACCACATGAAATTCAAGAAGAGCAAGTGCCAGATTTTGCACCTGAAACATGGCAACCCTGGCTGTACATACAGACTGTGGGACAAGATGCTGGAAGGAGGTTCCATGGAGAGGGATCTGGAGGTTCTGGTCAACAGCAAGTTGAACGTGAGCCAACAGTGTGCTCTGGCAGCCAAGAGGGCAACTGTGTCCTGGGTGCATCAAGCACAGCATTGCCAACTGGGTGCAGGAGGTGATTGTTCTGCTCTGCTCTGCAGTAGTGTGGCGTCACCTGGAGCACTGTGTGCAGTTCTGGGCGTCACAGTACAAAAACATATTAAGCTACTGGATAGTGTCCAGAAGAGGGCTACAAAGTTGGTGAAGGGTTTGGAGAGGAAGCCGTATGAGGAACAGGTAAAGTCACTTGATTTGTTCAGCCTGGAGAAGAGGAGTCAGAGAGGAGACCTCATCATGTCTACAGCTTCCTCACAAGGGGAGGAGGAGGGGCAGGCAATGAACTCTTCTCTTTAGTGACCAGTGACAGAACCAGGGGGAATGGCAGGAAGATGTACCAGGGGAGGTTTAGGTTGGACATTCGGGAAGGGTTCTTCAAACCTGGAGTGCATAGAGGATAACGTCATCAGCCAGGTAATAGACAGCCCTGCCAGAGGGCATGTGATATGGGATGTGATGGTCACCAACACAAGTGAGCTAACTGGTGATGTCAAAATGAAAGGCAGCCTGGGCTGCAGTGATCGTGCACTGGTAGAATTTGCATTCCTCAGGGATCTGGGAGAGGTGAAGAATAAAGGTGGGACCCTGAATTTTAGGACAGCCAAGTTCCAGCTCTTCAAGGAGTTAGTCAATAGAACCACCTGGGAAACTGCCCCCAGGGACAAGGGAGCAGAACAGAGCTTTAAGGATCTGGTTAAGAGCTTTGGTTACATGGGGAAATCAAATACCCAGGTTAAGAGAAGGTATGGGTTGATGTGCATCATTATTTTTTTAGTATTCGTATGAGATATAATCTATAATGGACTGATGTTAACCTGTTACTCAGAGACCTGTTTCATTCAAATGAGGAAGACAAGGTAATTGAAAAGGTTGTGAAATTAACCCTACAGGCAGGGGAAAATTTGACTGCCTGGCCTCAGGTATCCTAATTGGGATTTTAATATTAAACACAGAGAGAGAGATAAGTCCCAAAATCTGATTATAGCTGTGAGGAGATAAGACTAAATTGAACTTAAGTACAGGAACACACAGTGAGGCCAGAGGAACATCTCAGTGACTACTGGGGAAGCTTATAACAAGATTTGTTGATGTGCGGGGGAATGACTTTCCAGAATTTTAATAACGAATTGGCAGCAAGTGTGTTTGTGGACCAAGCCACCTCTGCCATCCACAGAAATTTTAAGGATCACATCCCAGGGTGACAAGGAGAAAATTTGAAAGATATTCTCTTATCTGGAGGTACTATTTTTGTACAACATGTAGATGATTTGTTGCTAGTCAGTCAGACATGTGAAGACTGCTTGAAAGATACTATTTGTCTGTGTTCCGCTTTAGTGGGAAAAAGGTCACCGTGCATTTCTTTCTCAGCTACAGCTATGTGAGCAGGAAACAAAATATTTAGGATTTATTTTAAAAGTAGGACAAATACGAGTAGACCCAAAACAGGTCCAGGCTACTGAAGAAATACCTCGAGTGGCAACAAGGAAACAACTTCAAGGATTTTTAGGCACAGTTGGCTACTACTGACCCTTGATACTGGGGCTAGAAGAGGTAAGTAAGCCATCGATAGAAGTTGCTGTGGCAGAGGAATTAGAGCCTATATGGTTGGTCCAGAGAGAGAAAAGCCTTTCCAAGATATAAAAGGAGATTTAACATTCTGCTCTGTCACTGGGATTGCTGGATTACTCCAAACCCTTTGAGCTATTTGTGCATGAGAACAAAGGAGCAACAGCACAATCCTTACTCAAAACCAGATCGCTGCCCTGTAGTTTATTACTCAACTCAGCAGGATCCATGGCAGCAGAAAATAATTCCTGTGTTAAAGACATAGCAGCAATGGTGACTATCATAAAAAGGGGCAGACCACTAGCTCTGGGTCACCCAACAACCATGTATGTCTCTCATGAAGTAGAACTTATTCTTAAACACCATGCTATACAAACATTGTCCCCACAAAGAGCACATTGTTATGAATTAACCATTTTAAATGCAGATGATATTACTTTAAAAATATGTAAGGTTTTGAACCCTGCAGCTTTACTGCCTATTCTCTCTGATGGTCAGACACATTGTGATTGTACTAAGGCAGTGTTCCACTCAAGTCGCCTGCAAACTCAGTCTCTAGAGAACTCAAATCTAACCCTTTTCACTGCTGGATCTTCATACTATGTGAATGGAAAACCCATGGGCTATGCTTGAAGCAGAACCTCTACCACCCTCAATGAGTGCTCAAAGGGCTGAATTAACTGCATTAGTAGAGCAGTCTGTTGGGAATGTAACCAGCAAGTAACTATTTATATTGACTCTCAATATGCCGATAGCGTGTGCTATAAAACAAATGTGCTATAGAAAGACTGAAGGTTCCTTATCTCTGTAGGTAGTTGGGGTCTGGCGGCCGGAAGATCTCGCGCTGTACAGAAAGATAGTAGCCCCTCCCTAGGTAGGTAGGAGTATGTGAGGCAAGCAGACGGACGTGACGTTGCAAACCTAAGGTATATAACGCTGTGATATCTGTTAATAAACGCCATTTGCCATCCACCACATTGGTGTCTGCGTGCTGATGGACCGAGCGACCTGGGGTGTGGTCGCCGTGCTGCTTCTGAACCAGGTCGTCACTGCCTACTGAGAGGCAACAAGTGGTGCCGAAACCCGGGAACATCACCTGGATTTGAGTGAACAGCGGCCGGAGCGATAGGATCAGCCCGGCGGGGAGGACGCTCCCGGACCCGCGAGGATGGAAGCGCTCGTGAAGGTCGTATCTCAGTTACATAAACAATGGGGTATTGATTGCAAGTCTAAAGATTTTACTCTCGCAGTTGCGAGGCTCTTGCAAATCGGTGTTATCGAACAGCCGGTGGAAATTCTCCACCCGGAGGTGTGGGACAGGTGCACTAAAGCGCTTGCCGACGAAATGATGTCCTCGGGTAGTGGGAAAAATCTTAAGTCGTGGGGTAAAGTTGTAAAAGCTCTGCAGAAGGCTAGACAAGCGCAGGAAACCTGGAAGGCAGCACAGGCTTGTTTGTTGGCCACCCCACAACTGGGGGTCGGGGCGGCTACACAGACCCCGCACTCCCCAGATAGGGACGATCCTGCTAAACCTAAAGGTCTGCGAGAGGGCGACCCCCCCGGGGTGACCACGCAGACTTCACACTCTCCGGATAATGACGATCCGGCTGAGCTCAAAGATCAGCGAGAAGGCGAAAATGAGACACAGGAGCGAGTTAAATCTTTTTGGGGTGGGTTAGTCGAGGAAGCCAGGCGTGCTGCTGAGAGAACAGAATCTGAGGGAGTTAGGACGAGACCCCCGCCGTATGCGCCCCAAGATGGCGCCCAGCGCGCGGGGGAGGAGAGGGATGAAGAAATTCTTGGGTGGAATGGTGTCCTTGGGGGGCACGGGGAGATAGTGTTGGCAGAGAATGTGGAGAATGACCTTGCAGGTGCCAGCGAGCGCGTGGAAGTGAACAATAGAGCATTGAGCTTTGGGGGTGGAGGCGTGAACAAGGGGCGGAGAGCCGATCGGGGCGTCTACTTGGAGAGGTGCCATCGGGGGGCGGACACCGCCCCGAGCAGGAGGCGGGGCGAGCCTAGAGGGAGGGAACGGCCCGCCCGTAGTGGGCGGGGTCGGAGCAGAGAGCGGCCCGCCCATAAGAGTAGTGGGCGGGGCCGGAACTCGGAAGTAACCGGCCAGCCAAGTTCCGGATCAGATACGGAAGTGACTGACCAGTCGAGTTCCGACTCCGATTCAGATACCGATTCATATTCGGAGGAAGAAACGGGAATAAACAGAATTAAAAGCAAAAATATCTGCTTCCGATACGAAGCGGAACCGCGAAAGGAAAAATTTCCTCTCACGGATTGGAGAAAGATTAAGATGGCGTGTGCCGATTGGGCTCCATCGGCCGCGCTGGCGTTCCCGGTCCGGGTGGCGGACGGGGGACAAAGGGTTTACACACCGGTTAACCCTAAGGATATACAAGCGATCGTTAAAGCCATCGCCGATAAAGGGCTTAATTCTGCCCTGGTTTCCACCCTCATAGACGGCGTTTTCGGGGGAGACGACATGCTCCCGTATGACATTAAACAAGCCTGTAGGCTGATCTTTGATGGGGCAGGGATGATCGTTTTTAAACAGGAATGGGAGGACAACTGTGCGAGGCAACTGGCCCAGGTAGCTGGGGCGGACCACCCGCTACATGGTTCTAACCTGCAGCGGCTAATGGGTTCGGATCCAGCAAAGATGACCCCCCCAGTTACAAGCCCAGGGTTTGCGGGCCCAAGAAGTTATGGCCACTACACGTGCAGCCAGAGAGGCCATTCGCACAGCCTCTAGAGTTATTGCCAAGCCATCTCCATGGTCAACAATAAAACAAAGTGAAAGCGAGAGCTTCACGCAATTTGTAGATCGCCTCCAGGCAGCGATCGACTCCTCGACACTGCCTGCAGAGGCAAAAGGCCCAGTTGCAGCAGAATGCCTGCGTCAGCAGTGCAATTCGGTAACCAAAGGCATTTTGCAATCACTGCCGGCAGGGTCCAGCATCGCGGACATGATTAAACATGTCACGAGAGAAGAACACCTAGGCCCGATCCAGGCAGCTGTTTGCACCGCAATAACCAACATGATGGTGTGTTTTAAATGTGGCCAGTCAGGCCATGTCACAGCACATTGCCCTCAGGTAGGGGACTTGTCAACAGCGCCCCCCCCAAAACCAAAACCGATCTAGAGGGCCATGCTGGGCCTGTGGTAAGAGAGGGCATTTCGCCAGGGAATGCAGATCCAAGACCCAGGGAAACGGGAGGGGGAGAGGGCAGTCGGGCCGTGCACAGCCCTCTCCCACTTGGGATACGAGGTGGCCCAACCATGCCAACCCCACGTGGAGTGCGGCACTCCCAAACTCAGCGCCCTCAAACTTAGTGCCTCAAAAACCAATTCCTCCGAGCCCACTGCCTCCTCAACAGGTGACCAACTTCACAGCACAGGCAGCTGTCCAGCCAAACCCGCCGCCATCTCAGGGACAGCAAGCACCACCCCCTGGGGGCGAGACCCCAGGGTGGCTTTGGCCGTAAAGTGTGATAGCCCACCAATGGTGTGGGGTATTTGCTCCCTTTATAATGCCCCAAATAGCACCACCATTAGTGTCCCCTTCTTGATCGATACCGGAGCAGACATTACAGTTATCCCTGAAACAAACTGGCCTCCGTGCTGGGAACTTGAAGAAGCTCCCATGGTAGGTGGAGTCGGAGGACTAACCCGAGCTCGGAAGAGTGTTCATTTGGTTGCAATCACACTCCACACAGAAAAGGGTCCAGAAAAAACCATTACTCTTTTCCCATTCGTCTTGGCAGGAGTCCTACCCCTGTTGGGAAGGGACGCTCTAGCCCTACTGAAAGCCAGGGTGACAAATTTATGGTGAGGGCCACTGCCGCATACCCACTTCCACCAATCAAACTGACATGGAAATCGGCTGACCCAGTGTGGGTCGAGCAGTGGCCCCTGTCAAAGCCTCGAATGGATGCCCTTCTCAAGTTAGTCGACCACGAACTGCAACAAGGTCACATAGAGCCTTCTACCAGCCCTTGGAACACTCCTGTTTTTGTAATACCCAAGCGAACCAGCGAAGGGTTCCGTCTCCTCCATGATCTGCGTGAGGTAAACAAAACAATTCAGCCAATGGGTCCTGTTCAAACGATGTTGCCCATGAACTCTATGATACCAGAGGGGCAACCTTGCGCCGTTCTTGATATTAAAGACTGTTTTTTCTCAATACCTTTACATGCAGAAGACAAGGAGCGGTTTGCTTTCTCTATCGTGTTTCCAAACAGCCAATGTCCTAACCTACGCTTCCAGTGGAAAGTGTTGCCTCAAGGAATGATCAACTCGCCTACCATCTGCCAGATCACGGTGGATCGGGCGCTGGAACCAGTTCGACGCAGTGACCCGACCGCGACGATCATTCAATACATGGACGACATCCTGATCGCAGCACCATCAGGAAATCAGGTGGACCAGCTGGTGTCAACAGTTTCGGAAACCCTAAAAACAAACGGGTTTGAAATCGCGAGTGCAAAAATTAAAAAGGGACCATGCGTGAGCTTTTTGGGAGTGGGGATCACAGACTCTTACATAACCCCTCCCCAGATAAAAATCCGTCGGGACGTCAAGACGCTTCATGATGTGCAACAGTTAGTGGGATCCTTGCAATGGCTCCGCAACATCGTCTTGATTCCTCCCGAGACCATGGCTCCTCTGCACGATCTTTTAAAAGGAAAAAAACCCGTGGGAACAGAAGACCCTGACAACAGAAGCAATGGACTCTCTCGATTTTATCGAGCAGCAAATATCATCAAGCACGCTTGCCAGGTGGAACCCACACGAACCACTCGATCTGTATGTATACTTCACAGAAGGAGGAGGAGTAGGAGCACTAGCTCAGGGCCCTCATGATAAAGCTCGACCGATACAGTGGATAGTCCTGGGAAAACTGTCACGCGCATTCTCTCCAGGAGTCGAGTGTCTTGGCAACCTCATCATGAAAGGCCGAAAACTCGCCTTAAGGCACCTAGGTATTGAACCTGCCAGGATATTCTTACCCTTGCGCAAACAGCTGTTAACGCAATCAGTGGCAATGTCAGAATCTCTGGCCGTAGCCCTTGCAGGATTTCGCGGAGAGGTCCACCACGCCGTCAAGCCTCCTTGGGCTCAGATACTGAAAATTTCCAACATCGACCTTCCACAGAAGATCATGGACCGACCCCAGCAGGGACCAACGGTCTTCACAGACGAATCCTCAGTGACCTCAACCGCAGCAGTGGTATGGCAGTCGGGAGAAGAATGGCACCGCGTCAAAATGACTGACAGCGCGCTCTCAGTCCAGTTGCTGGAAGCGACGGCCGTGGTGCTGGCGTGTGGACTGTTCCCACCTTAACATAGTGACCGATTCCATGTTCGTTGCCAAACTTTGCTTAGCCATGTCGGGGCCTGGTGTGTCAACATCTGCAGCTGCTCTAATGCTAGAAGAAGCACTTTCCTCCCGAAAAGGAACCATATCGGTCATCCACGTCAACAGCCACGACCCAATCAAAGGGTTTTACCAGATCGGCAACGATAAAGCAGACGCCGCTGCAAAAGGGTTATGGACGCTAAGAGATGCCTGTCAGCTACACGAGTCACTCCACATTGGAACTAAGGCTCTAGCAAAGAGGTGTGGGATTTCGACCACAGACGCAAAGCACATAGTAGCTACGTGTCCCCACTGTCAGAAAGCACCACTGTGGTCCAGCGGAGTC
Organism: Streptopelia turtur; assembly: GCA_901699155.2. Classification (NCBI taxonomy): domain Eukaryota; kingdom Metazoa; phylum Chordata; class Aves; order Columbiformes; family Columbidae; genus Streptopelia; species Streptopelia turtur. The sequence continues at coordinate 45,896 of CABFKC020000007.1, forward strand.
AACCCCAGAGATCTCAAAGCCTCCGAGGTGTGGCAGTCGGACTTTACGCTCTGCCAGTTGCTGAAACCTCGAGCATGGCTAGCAGTAACCGTGGACACATATAGCGGGGTGATCGTAGCTACACAGCATCTTAGGGCCAACTCCAAAGCAACCATTCAACATTGGCTGACAGCCATGGCGTGGCTAGGTGTCCCTAACCAGATCAAAACAGATAATGGTTCACATTTTGTGTCCAAATTAGTCCAAGCATTCGTTCAGAAATGGGGTATCACTCTAACACATGGGATCCCGTACAACAGCACAGGACAGGCGATAGTCGAACGAGCGAACCAAACTCTGAAATCTAAGCTGGAAGTCTTAGCAAACTCAGAGGGTTTTGCCAACACCATTCCCTCGGGAGATCAGGCTCGCTTGCTAGCGACTGCTTTGCTGGCACTAAACCAATTCCCCAGGGGGGAGGAGGCGAATAGTCCTGTCCAAAAACATTGGGCCAGTCGAGCGCTAGAGGAAGGCCCGTCAGTTGTGGTCAGAAATGAGCTGGGAGAATGGGAACCAGGGTGGAAATTAGTTCTGACAGGGCGAGGGTATGCCGCAGTCAAAAAAGATAGCGGAATCAAGTGGTGTCCGCTTAAGTCCATTAAGCCGGATCTTCAAGCCAAAACTAATGAAAACTGTGAGTTTCTGTTTTCAGGACCGGATCATCGGACGCCCTCGTGACCCGTGTACCCCGGTGACCAGAGAAGTCAACAAGCCGGCGAGCATCCCATCCGGGCCCGAGAGTTCCACACTGATAGAATCCAGACAGCAGCGAAGCAGCTTCCGAGGAGGGAAGCTGCGACACTTGTGTGATCTTGATTCTGGGGTTTGTTGCTACAAACTTAGAGAGGGTCTAGAAAAGAGGAAAAGAGATAGAGAAGCCCTACAGGGATGGTTTGAGTCATGGTTTAGCCAGTCACCATGGCTAGCCACCCTCATATCTGCTTTAGCAGGGCCGGTCATTGTAGGTCTGCTAGCACTAATCTTCGGACCCTGCATACTGAATAAGCTTGTAGCGTTTGTTAGAAGCCGACTTGAGCGAGTTAACATCATGCTGATTGAACGCCAACAACTCCTTTAAAAGGAGGCATTTACCTAGGGTTATCCCCAGTTATCCCTAGTTACAATCCATTACTGTCACTCTCTAGTTTTCACCAGTCCATGGTGTCTTGCTGCTAACATTATTTAGTCTACCTCTAAAGGTTACTTACACAGTATTGTACATTATTACCTCCTAGTTCTAACCAATTTATAGTGCCTTACCGTTCGCTGTAGTCACTTTACTCACAAAAATATTGCACTAAGGTAGAAGCACAAATTTTTAAAGACTGTTACATCTTTCAGCTAATTTAGTTTTGCATAGGGAGGGGGGAAATGTAGGTAGTTGGGGTCAGGCGGCCGGAAGATCTCGCGCTGTACGGAAAGATAGTAGCCCCTCCCTAGGTAGGTAGGAGTATGTGAGGCAAGCAGACGGACGTGACGTTGCAAACCTAAGGTATATAACGCTGTGATATCTGTTAATAAACGCCATTTGCCGTCCACCACATTGGTGTCTGCGTGCTGATGGACCGAGCGACCTGGGGTGTGGTCGCCGTGCTGCTCCTGAACCAGGTCGTCACTGCCTACTGAGAGGCAACAATCTCATTGGGAAAAAATATTTCTAATGAGACTGAGATCCAAGTACTATTGGTAGTCATTAATCTTCCAAGGGAAATCACCGTAGAATGTTGTCCAGCTCATGCCAAAGGATCCAGTGAAATTAAATAAATGATGATTTGTCAGATAAAGCAGCTAGAGCTGTTGCCTGCCAACCTATATATATGAATGTAACACTATAGCAACTGTCTCTTGCAATGACTGGACAGTTATCAATAATCCAGACCAAATGGCTTGATGGGAAAGCTGGGAGGCTGTGAAAGATGGATCTGGAATTTGTACTCTTGGAGGAACAGCTGTTTTACCAAGAAAATCCTTAATGACATTGGCTAGGTGGTTTCATGACAAACACATGGAGGAATGACAGCAGTTGTTCACCAGATTGAGAAATACGGGCAGCTCCCAAAATACATGTGGCAGTAAAAAAGACTGTGAGTTCTTGTCCCACAGGCAGGAAGCTTTCTGATGCAAAACCTAAACAGGAGGTTCGAGTATGACCATGGGCATACTTGCCATTCCAAATACAGTATATTGATTACGCTGACGTGCCTTCCCTAAGTAGATTTAAGCACCTGTTGGTTATCATGGATCACCTCACGGATGGGTCGCTTTTCCCACCAGGAAAGCTGACACTGTGGGAGTCGTTGAAGCACTCTTGTGGGACATCATTTGCAGATGATGGAATCCGATAGAGCTTCTCATTGTTCATCTGCAATACTAAACTATATCTATCAAAGTTTAGGAATACAGTAACAACTGCATGTTCCATGTCATCCACAGTCCTCAGGACAGGTGAAAAGAATGAATCAGACTCTTACAAACAAAAATGCTTGAGCTTGAAATATCCAGAATTTGAAATATCCAGAATTTTTATGAATGGCATCTTAGAAATCTTCCTTGCCAGCCTACAAGTTTTTCTCCAGCAGAAATAGTGTTTGGTAGACACTTAGCTATACATGAGACCTTTTTCTCCTCTAGGACCAGCATCTTAGATGGAGATGAATGAGTTACCCAGTTCATATTTGGAACACAAGAAACATCCATGAGAATACAGGGCACAAGCCAGATGGTTTCAACCAGTACCAGCTTGAATGCAAGTACACGATATCCAGTCTGGAGCTGCAGTAATTACAAAAGTCCATTCTCACAAAACCAAGTTTTGGACCTAAGGGACCCTAAATGGGACGGTCTACATGCTCTGTTATTAACTTCTACTTTGCTGTAACAGTTGCAGAAATGGGTTCACCACTCATGTTAAATAACTGCTCAAGGTACATCAGTTAGATGGAAAACTGTCGACCCTGTGGGACTCCTTCAGTCCATCCTTCGAGATGGAAACCAGGACCATTTGAGCTTACAAATCCTGAAGGAATTCCAGAACTACGTTAGTTTTGTTTTCCTTCTAGAGCCACCTGAGCCAGGGAGCCACTCACTGTTTGGCCAAGTGGACTATCAGAGACTGTAAAACAAGGAGAGTGTCTTGTTTGGGGTACTCACCATCCTTATAGAGTGGCAATCGCTGCAGGCTCAGTTGCAAGAGAGGAAGGTTTGAGATGGCATTGGCACAGTTGGCTTTGGTTATCCTGCACTAATTGTGGCCTATGTCATCCCGGGTGCTGTACTCCTAACTTTTGTAAAGGTTGTTGGGAAAACCATCAGCAAAGTTGAGGCTGGGAAAATAACCAGAAGAGGCACAGTGGGATACATAAACTGGTGCTGTGCATGCAGGTGGCACCAACCATCCAGTGATGAAGAGTTAGCCTTGAGACTTGATGGTTTATTATTGCATTAAGATTATCTTCTATATGTTCTCAGAATAGGAGCAGGGAGTACTGGTGTGGAATAAGTTTGACTAACTGCATTCTTCTCTCTAAAGAGCCTTGTTCAGCACTGGTAGCTTGGCACTAGTAGTTACAGTGGTTGAAGACTTAGGCCACAAGAGCAACTCTCGATGCCTGAACAGTGTTTCAGGAGGTGTCCTGCTGTCTGCAGATACTGGCCAGAGCAGAGATAGGTCAGGGCAGGACAGACTGGAGACGGGAGAGGGGACAGAGCGATTGGGGTGGGTGCTGGGACGTGTCTGAGTTCCCCTCCCCATACCATCCAGGCACAACTACCACTGCAGCTACCAAAAACCTACCAGAAAACTCGTTCCAGTGATGGTGAAGCTGAAGTTGCACTGCCAGTCCTCATCCAAGTGCTGGAGGTGACAAGGGGGGACAGCACAATGCTTTTCTGGGTGCTTGACACAGTGGTGTGGTACTTGCTGGAGAAGTTGCCCTTGTTTCTTTCCAAATCATTGACAAAATAAAGTGTAATGCAAAGGCAATTTTGTTCTGTGAATCAGCGCACTTGGAAGGTGCCTTATCCTGTTGCACCCTCCCGTTGAGGGGAACTAGTTAGTGGGAAATACATGCATATGTATGTATTCGGTTTGGTGCAAAAGTAATTGCAGTTTCGGACCATGATTTTTAAATGATTATAACTAGGCTCAAACATATCTTTATTAATCAAAATAAGAACCATTACAATCAAAACATTTTTGCCAAAGAGAAATAAGTTTCTGTAGCATAAAAATATGTGTATTGGGATTCTAAGAACTCTTGGAAAGCTTTTTCTGCATCCTGCTGTTTATAGAAGAGTTTTCCCTGCACAAATTTGTCAAAATGCTTGAAGAAGCGGTAGCTGTTTGGCAAGAGGTCAGGTAAATATGGCACATGAGGCAAAACTTCATAGCCCAATTAGTTCAACTTTTGAAGTGTTGGCTGTGCGACCTGCTGTGGGAACAGCAGTTCCAGCTAAAGGGCCTTGGACAGATTATACAGAAGTATGGTTTTTATGAGTGTGAGAAGTGATAGCCCAGGCCAGTGAGAATATCTCAGGTTGGAAAACCGCCCCCATGTGTATGATGTGTGAATGTCCTTGGGCCTGGTCTGTGAATGTAACTGAAACAAAGATAACATCAGTGTGGTGAGTTTTTAATAACAATTATTGGAAAAACATCTTACGTAACATCTTAGTCCAGGTCCATATCTGTACATCCTATACATTGTCACTGACTAATACAGAAGGCCTCAGCCTGGCTCAGCTCTCTGCTCTGCCCGGCTCTGCACTCCTTCCTGAACAAGATCTCTGTCTATGCGTGCGTCTCTGTCTGCATCCTCGTGTGTGTCGTTTCCATTTGCCGCAACCTGCAGCCAGGTGTTGTCCTGTAGAAGAATTGGGCCCTTTCTGTTGACCAATGCCAGATGCAGGGGTTACAGTTTTTGGTGTGTCTCATCAATTTTCTGAGCACAGCATTTCTGAGGAATGGTTTCACTGGGATTTAGAAAGCAGTAGTGGATAAGATCTACAGCAGACCACCAAACAGTGACCGTGACCTTTTTTGGTGCAAGTTTGCCTTTGGGAAGTGCATTGAAGGTTTTTCTCAGTCTGACCACTGAGATGGTCATTGCTGGTTGCCGTATACAAACCACTTTTTGTTACATGTCACATTCTGATTGAGAAATGGTTTGTTTTTGTGTAGAACAAGAGAAGATGACAGTTTAAAACAACAATGTTTTTTGTTTTGAAGTGTCAGCTCATGAGACACCCAATTATTGAGCATTTTCACCTTTCCAATTTGCTTCATATGCCAAAGGACCATAGAATGACTGACGGTGAGCTCTTCAGCAACTTCTCGTATAGTTGTGAGAGGAGCAGCTTCAATGATTGCTCTCGATTGGTGATTGTCGACTTCCAAAGGCTGGCCACTGTGCTCGTCATCTTCAAGGTTCTCTACTCCTTTGCAAAGCTTCTTGAATAGCTACTGCACTGTACGTTCGTTAGGAGTTCCTGGGCCAAATGAGTTGCTGATGTTACAAGTTGTCTCCACTGTTTTACGACCCATTTTGAACTCAAATAAGAAAATAGTTTGAATTTGCTTTTTGTCTAACATCGTTTCCATAGTCTAAAATAAATAAAAATAAACAGCAAGTAGTAAGTCAGTAGCAAAGAACAAACCAACCAACCAAAGGAAAAAAACACAAAGAAACCATTAATGGGAAAAGCACATTAAAATTATGTATAACCTAACCACATTTGTTTAATAATGTATTCCAACATCAAATGGCAAAATTCAAAATGCAAATACTGCAACTCCTTTTGCACCAACCATCTGTCCAACATCTGTCCTTAGCCACCCAGTGTGCCCAGTAGTTGCCCCTGTGTCCCAGGTCCCTTCCCTGGTCCCTCCAGTGTCCAGCCTGGACTTTGGACCACACCAACACCTCAGGCTCATGATCATGGTGCCCTCTGTTGCGGCTGCCACAAAGCACTCCCTCATTTGTGCACCAGGACCAAGCCCCCCACCCAGAGCAGTAGCTGGAAAGGGAATTTAATGGGATGATGGAGCAGACTGGGATGCAGAGATGCCAGATAAGGCCAGATGAGCATGCTGGCTGCATGCAGCCTTCACCCCAAACCCTGGCCATGTGGCATCGTGCTGCTCCACACCAGGGATGCTACCTGGCACCACCCACCACAGGACCCCTGCAGGTGACTCAGACAGGTGCATGGGCAAGAAGGCAGCTGCTGAGGCCCAAAGCCATGGTCAGGGAGTGCAGTTACCCAGCTTCTGTCCTTCCCTTGTCTTCCAGCCCCATGTCTCCAAGCCCTACTGTTGCGGGGGGAGTAAATCAGTGTTCTGCTTACTGCAGAACAGTGGTTAGATTTCTCAAAGACAAGTGTGACTTAAAGGAGTTTGGTGGCCAGTTCATTCTTTAATTTACTGCATGGGGGAAATATGCTAAGTCAAATGCTGTTTACATTCACTCCAGCTGCCCGTAACCGTTCATGAAACAAATTTTCAGGAGTCTTCCCTCCCTGACAACCCTGCACTCTGGAATCTGTGTCTTGGAGCTCCAGAGGCAAACTTTCAGGTGAGAAAAGAGAGGCAGAGAAAAGCGTTGACTTTGACACCTTTGCAGACCATTCATACTATGGTTCAGTCCAATAGTAATATTTCACTTTGGGGTCTTCCTGCTTGTCATTGGATCTTTTTCACTGATTTAATATGTGCCTTTATTTTGTTTAGCTGTAGATATTGTTCATAGTCCATCAGCCATTCTCACTGCACCCCAGGGATGGCACAATACAGCATGGTACAGCAGAGCACAGACAGGGCATGAAGCTCCTCATCCACTCACCCTGCACCCTGGGGACAGCATGACATGGGACCGTATGGCACAGCAGGAGCAAGCAGCCCCCTGCCCCACCAGTGCCTCCCGGCTCCTCTTACCTTCCTGGCAGCAGTGGTGCGGGGGCTGAGCAGGGCCAGAGCGAGCAGGGGAGGCTCAGTATGATGGTAGCAGCAATGGTGGTCGCTGTGCACAGTGCCCTGGCCCTGCCTGCACTGCTGCCCTCTGTCCACTCATCTTCTTTTGTAGTGGAAGGGGTTGCAGTTGGGCAGCAGCTGCCCATGTTGGACCTCCTGTCAAGGCCCACCCTGGTGGGAGCTGGGCCACAGGGCACCACGCCAGACTGAGCAGGGTCTTGCTCCCTGGGCAAGGTGGGAGTCCTGAGAGAGAACAGTGGGGTGGAGGGGGCTGCAATGGAGGAGCCTGGACCATGGGGAAGGTCACAGCAGAGACACACACTGGGCTTTGGGGATGCTGACAGGAGAGGCTGTGGGATGCCATTGGAGGAACAGGGGAACATGGGCACTGAGCCATGACATGACAGGAGCTGGTTGGTGTTTGCAGCAAAGCTTTATTATCAGAAGCAGGTAGTGGGGCAGGAGATGGGGTCTGCATATTAGAAGCAGGTGATGGAGCACAAGAGGGCATCTGCATATGAAGAAGCAGGTGGTGGGGCAGGAAAGGGCATCTGCATATTAGAAGCACATGGTGGAGCCTGAGATGGGGTTTGCATTCCAGGCATTTCCATCAGCCTTGAAATGCCCTGCACTGCCACCCTTCTCCTGTGAGTGCTGGCCCATATTGGTGCAGGAGAGGGGGTCTGCATCCCAGGTGCTTCCATCAGTGTTGAAGTCTCACACAATGCTACTCACCGGCCACGGGTACAGGTGGATGAAAGTATAGGTGTCACTTCTGCAGGGACACAGTGAGAGGAGATGTAAAGGTGGGAAATGCACCACTGCACAGGAAAAATGCACCCTCCCAGTACTGAACACCCACTCAGCACCATCCCACCCACAACAGCATTTGCACCTTGGCAGGACGCCCTGGGCTTCCCTGCATGAGTACCACATCCTTGGTCACCCCCACACTGGCAGCAGCTCTGCTGGGTGCTCAGCAGTGCAGGGTGGAAGAGCCTCAACCCCCAGAGATGTGCAGATGATGCACATGCAACGGGGACAAAAGATACCTTATGATTTTCCAGTGGTTGTCATAGACACGTCTCTGCTCATACCAGGGGGTCAGCAAAATCTCCTTCCCACCTTCATTCCTGTACCAGCTCTCGAAGGTGGTCCTGAATTCTGTGGGATGAAGCAGGTGGTGGAGGTGAGCATGTCCAGGGCTGCAGGTCAGTGCTGAGCCATGGCCCAGCATTGGAAACAGTAGACCCAGCCTGTCCCTGCCTCTGGGGACAGTGGTGATGGGGAAAACAGGCAGGAGGGGTCAGAGCACTGGGGGTCTCACATAGAGATGGGCAGACAGCAGTGGCCTTCAGCCTCCAGCATATCCTGTGTGCCCTGGGACTGGGAGGTGACACCAGCCAATGAATTCTAGGGTGAAAGATGAGGGAGCATCAAGGATACCATCAGGAGAGGTAGGGGATCATCATGGACATGACAGGGGAGGACAGAACAGTTGCAAGGACACCACATGGGAGGGCAGGGGAGCACTGAACTTTTTTTTTCTCTAGCTACAGGAGAAGCAGCTAAAGGTCAGGACTTCGATTGGCAGCCCCCTGAACAAAAACCATGAGATCCAACAAAGAAGAGGGAGACTGTGTGGTCGATGAAGAGTTGGCTGGATGGTCACAACCAGAGGGTAGTTATTAATGTCTGGTTGGACACCGGTAACAACTGATGTCCCTGAGGTGTCCACGTTTGGACCAGGAGTGTTTAATGTCTTCCTCAATGGCACAGACAGTGGGATCGAGTGCACCCTTAGCGAGTTTGCAGATGGCACCAAGCTGAGTTGTGCAGTTGACACACCTGTGCGATGGGATGCCATTTAGAGGGACTTGGACAAGTTTGAGAAGCGGGTGCATATGAAACTCATGACGTTCAATGAGGTCAAGTGCACGGTCCTGTACCTGGGTCTGGGCAAACCTCAATATCAATACAGGCTGGGGGATGAAGGGGTTGAGAGCAGCCCCGTAGAAAATAACTTGAGAATACTGGTGAATGGAAAGCTGGACATGAACTGGTGCTTAGAAGAAGCCTGTAAAGAAAGACTGGGACAGGGCCTGATGTGATAGGACAAGGGGTTATGGTTTTAAACTAAAAGAAGTAAGACTAGACCAGAGATAAGAAAGAATTTTTTTAGGATAAGGACAGTGAAACACTGGAACAGGTTGCCCAGAGAGCTGATAGGTGCCCCTACACTGGATACATCCCAGGCCAGGCTGGACGGGGCTCTGAGCAACCTGATCGAGTTGAAGTTGACCCTTCTCATTGCAGGGTGGTTGGACTAGGTGACCTCTGAAGGTCCCTTCCAACCCAAACTATTCTTTGATTCAATGAGATCTCAGAGTTGAACTTTGCAGTTGGTCCAGAGTGATGCACGGGGTGGGAGGCTTGGATTGTAGGGGCATAATTGCCTAAGGTTATTCAAGGTCCCTCTTCAGGAGGCATCCAGCTCGAGCTGCTCTGTGCTGCTCCTTGCAAATAATTTTTTTCTTACAGAAGAGTTTCTGACATCTACACCTGAGCCTCTGCCGTGGGAAACCCAGGGAAAAGAAACTTGCTGAACCATGGCTTAACAAATCACAATCTTCCCTTTCTATATAGTACTGTTGACTCACATTTGACAGAATAACATGTATCTCTTTCTTTTATAGGTATACTTCTCTAGCTATGTTACCCAAACTATGACTGGGAGATGGCATTATCTCTTTATAGGCACAAAGGCAAGAGGTGGCCACACCACTGCTCTGTGGAGTGATAGATTGAATTAGTCACGGAGTGGAACGTGGCAGTGCAGACTGGCCTGGGGACACCTGGCAATCTCAAAACCAGATGAGTTTGTGTTCTCAGCTTGGTTACAAGTGTTCTTGATTCGATTGCAAGGGCAGTGAGTAGAAACGAGCAGGCCTTCCTCACCTGATGATCTCTAGGCTGGCCAGCATTATATTCCTGCCCTAGGAGACAAATGTCCTTGTCTTAATCAAAAGGTGGATTGAGTTGAGACAATTAAGCTCTCCTTGCTTGGTGATCACAAGGCAGGCAACATTGGTCTTGCTGTGATCCGAGAGTGAGATGAGACAATAAGGCACCCTCTGATTGCACCTGAAATGCTGATGAACTGTCGCAGGGGAGCAATTAAGGGTTCTGCTTACTGTTTAGGTGTCTCAGATATTGTCAGAAATTTAAAATAAATGCATGCATGCATGCATGCATGAATGAATGAATGAATGAATGAGTAAAAGGAGTAGAGTAGCAGGAGGGTTGGCTCAGGCTGGTACCTGCACAGACGTCCCACCCAAGCATAAAAAGAAATTACATGGTCAGTGGAAGCAAGGTCAGGCAACATGGGAGGACTACCGAGATGCTGCTTGCCACTGCAGGGAAAAAAAATGTGCAGCCAAAACTCAATTAGAATTGAAGCTGGCGAGTACTGTGAAGAACAATATAAAAGGCTTTTAAAAATATGTTAATGACAAAATGCACACTAGAAATAACATTGGCCCATTAATTGATAAGTATGATCACCTTATTAACAGGCACATAGACGAAGCTGAGATGTTTAACGCTTTCTTTGCCTCAGTCTTAAACACTGAAGATGGACTTTGGGGCCCCCATAGCCCTCTGTTAGAGAACCATGGCTACGTGAACAATCCTGAACTTGCACTGGATTTGCTACTCCAGCTGGATCCCTACAAGTTGATGGGGCCTGATGGGATTCATCCAAGGGTGTATAAAGAGCTGGCTGATGTCTCCTCTGAGACTGATGACCTGGCTAGCGACCTCTCCAGATTCCTCGGAGCACTGAAAAATCACAGAGAGAGGTCCCGGAAGGTCTCCAACAGCAGACGGAGCACTGAACCCTGTGCTATGCACGATCAGGATTTATAGTGACTCTTATTACACTATGGTTGTTTTCAACTTTGGTTTACATATCAAAGTCTGAAGAATGATGTTTAAGGAGTAGGTTGACTTAGCTTCTTGAATAATTTGTTATACTGCTTCTTACAGAACTCGTTTAGAAAATGCAAATGAGTGATTTAACATTCGACTTTTCACAGAGCAGTGTTTAAGATCACAAAAAAAGAAAAGTATGACTTAATAGAGTTTGATGTCAAGGCTCACTCTATTAGTTACTGCATGGAGGAAATACATCAAGCAGAATTAGGTGAGAGTTGTTTTGGAGTGATTTCTACGGGGACAGGAGATGCAAAAGGGTAGAGAGAGGTCCTCCCATTGAATCATAAGGCTTAAAATGGACCTCCTTGCTTTCTAAACTCCTTCTCAAAGAGAAGAGGGTTATATATGTGCACACCTGATTCTTTATATTGCTTGGCTGGGATTGCAAAGTTTCATCTTTCTGCATCTCAACCTGCTTACGTCCCCTCTAGGGGCCTGGTGTCACGTCACTTTGGAGTCTGGATCCTCGGTCACTTGAAGCAAACTCTCAGGCATCAAAGTTTGAAGAAATAAATAATTTGATGGAGTAGTCCAGCATCAGGGTTGGCTCGAGATGAGTCCCTTTGCAGAGATCCCAGCCAAGCACAGAAATCCCTCTGTTTTTATACCCTTACAGACTATTTACCTGTCCCTGACATCATGATTCAGTCCAATAGCACTATTTGAGTCTGCGGTCTTCTTGCTTCTCGTTGGATTCTTTTCATTGACCTCACATTGGCCATTGTTTTGCTTAGCTGTAGATGTTGTTTACAGTTCATAGGCGCTTTGTGCCACCCTTGAAGGTGTTTTTTTTGTCCGAATGAATCCTATTTCTTCCCAGTAAAGTGCAGAACGGGCCTTATATTTTAGGTGTCCATGATTGCTTCCTGCTGGACTTGAAGACATAATTTTTCCCCAGTCAATTACATTCCTTCCAGCAAAGTTCAGAACAGGTCTCATCTCACAGATGTCCACGGTAGTCTGTAGATGCTTTTGTTTCCATTAAGTAGATGCAAGTTTAGTAAATATGAGCAGTACTTTACAACATAAAGCTTCAAATGTCAGAAAATTCAGCTTATGAAGTAACAGAAAGCAGACAGTATATTAACAATCACACAACTTTATCATTCTCAGGGATTTGTTCTATTGAACACAGATTTACTGGAGCTGGAGGACTGATATGAAACTGAAATTCGTCTCATTCAGTGATCTATGAGTAGTAAAAGATCATCACCACACAGCTACAGTTGTTCAGCAGAGAGAGCTCAAAGTAGGCTCACCCAGGCTGTCATAGTTATGGAATAAAGTGTTTGCCTTGTAGTCAGATTGCATACTGTGAAAATGTATGCACGAGAGTCCCTGAACCCACACTTTATCACTGTTTGGTGTACTGTTCTGCTTCCTTGTGGGTTTCTTAATAGGAGTCCTTGGTCTGGCTGCAGCTCAGGCCTTTACCTCCTTTGGAGTCTGTTCCAAACTGCTGCTGGTTTGGCTGAGGGAGTGGTGGGAGTCGAGTGCATCGCCACATCAGATGGTGATTTCAAGACAAGCCAATGTCGTGTTCTCACCTCAGTTACAAGTGTTCTTACTTTGATCTCATGGACAGTGAGTAGAAATGAAATGGCCTTCCTCACCTGGTGATCACTACTCAGGCCAGCATTATGGTCCTGCCCAGGGAACAGGTATCTTGAGGAAAGGCCTTCCTTGCTGGAACATTGAACCTTATGGTGATTTCAGTGACTCTTGTTATACTATGGTCATTGTTTAACTTTTTTTTATACATTAAAGTTTGGAGAATGGCTGTAAAGGAAGTGGATTACCTTAGCTTCCGAATTATTTGGTATACTGTTTCTTACACAACGTGTTCTGAAACTGACCATATAGAATTTGCATAACATCATAGAATTTTATTTAGCATAACTTCTGCAAGCTCTGAACTTCTGAACTTCCTGCCTCATTAAGCAAAAAAGACCTCTGAAGATAAGGGGACCTGCATCCCTGGAGGTAAGTAAAGGAGCAGAACGACATGTAAAGGTAGATGAAACAGAACAAAATTTTAGTTATTGCCAAGAACGTATTCTTTCCCAGCTGCAGGTGCAAAATAACAACTGAATGTCAGGACTTTGACAACCCTGAAACGAAAATCAAGAGATCCAACCACGAATCTCTGTCATGGAAAACCTAGGGAAATGAGACTTCCTGAACAATGGATAAACAAATTACACGCCGCCAGCACCCCTCCCCCCACCCTCCGCGCCCCGCCCCGTGTATATAGTACTGTTGAACCACATTTGGCAGAATAACATGTATCTCTTTCTTATATATATGTGTATAGATATATATGCTAACCAAATATGAAAAATTTCACTCAAACTACAACAGGAATACTGCACAATCTGTTTATGGGCACAGAGGCAAGAGGTGATCACACCACCACTTTGTGGAGCGATGGATTGGCCTTAGTCACAGTGTGGAATGTGGTGGTACAGAACGGTTAGGGGCCACATGGCAATCTCAAGACAAGATGACATTGTGTTCCCACTTTGGTTACAAGTGTTTTGCTTTGATCACAAGGTAACAAGTAGAAATGAACAGCTCTTCCTCATCTGGTGATCACTACATGGGCCAGCATTATGGCCCTGCCCAAAAGACAAATGTCCTTGTTTTGATCAAAGGGTGGAGTGAGGTGGGACAATTAATCGGTCCTTGGTGATCACAAGGGAGGCCAACAATGTCCTTGTCATGATCAGAGAGGGAGAAGGGACAATCAGCAGGTTTACTGATCACATCAAGCTGGGAGGAAGGCCTGCCACACCAGAAGGCTGTACTGCCATTCAGCAAGACCTGGACAGGCTAGCAGACAAGAACCTGATGAAGTTCAACAAGGGCAAGTGTATGGTCCTGCAGCTGGGAGGAATAACTCCAGGCACCAGTACAGGTTAGGGGTGGACCTGCTGATAAGAAGTGCTGCAGAGAGGGACTTGGGAGTTCTGGTGGTCAACAGGTTGACCATGAGTCAACAATGTGCCTTGTGGCCAAGAAGTCCAATGATAGCTTGGCGTGCATTAAGAAGAGTGTAACAAGTAGGTCGAGGGAAGCTTTCTTCTCCCTCTACTCTGCCCTGGTAAAGCCACATCTGGAGTTCTGTGTCCAGTTTTGGGCTCCCCAGTTCAAGAAGGACAAGGAATTACTGAAGAGAGTCCAGCTCTTGGCTACAAAGATGATTAGGGGCCTAGAGCACCTTTCTTATGAAGTGACACTGAAAGAGCTCGGTCTGTTCTGGCTGGAGAAGAGAAGGCTGAGAGACCATTTCATCAATGTTTATAAATATCTCAAGAGTGGATGTCAAGAGGATATGACCAGACTCCTTTCAGTGGTGCCCAACAATAAGATGAGGGGTAACAGGCAAAGGCTGAAGTATAGGAACCTCCAGCTGAATATGAAGGGAAACGTCTTCACTTTGAGGGTGCCAGAGCACTGGAACAGGCTGTGCAGGGAGGTTGTGGAGTCTCCTTCTCTGGGGACATTCAAAACTGACATAGACACATTCCTCTGTGATCTGCTCTGGTGAACCTGTTTTAGCAGGTGTGTTGGACTAGATGATCTCCAGACATCCCTTCCAACCCCAACCATTCTGTGAATCACGCACCACCTGATTGCACCAGAGACTCCGACCAACTGGATCGTTGCCCAGTCTGCGAAAGGCCAGGACTGTCTGATGCAGGATATGGCTGGAGTGGAAAAATACTGACCAAAGTCAATCATCTTGCAGTCCTATAAACAGTGGTCCTAAAGTGAGACCCTTGCAGCTGTCCTGGATCACAGCAGGATGTGAGCCAGTGATTCGCCCTGATGGGGATGCCTCTCAGGGCCCATTTCTTGATGACTCAGTGATCATCTGTTGACAGTGAAATGTAGATTCAGTCATCATCTGGTGGTGATTTCACAAAGATCAAAGGTCTAATTTTGCTGAGTTGGTGATTGTCTTGGTGAATGTCAACACTGAAAAGTCAGAAATTTATAATACTCATGGAAAGAAATTTTAATTATCATTTATCTTGTGTGTATGTTTAATTTTATTTTAGAACTGCTTTGTCTATCTATTTGTCCGCTTGTGTGTGTGTGTGTGTGTGTTTCAGTTTACCCTTTTTGTGTGTGTGTTTCAGTTAAAAACCCCTGATGTGAGTTTAGCATGAACCCTGTAGCTATTTTTGATTGCTTATAAAAAATTTCACTTATATGACTCTGGTAAATTGGCTGATGATTAAGCACTATTAGTAATTATACAACCTGTCTTCGTAATCTACCAAAAAGTGTTAATAAATCGTAAATTGCTGCTAAAACAAAGCTGTGTAAAAATTCTATGCATGACAAGGCCTCCCCATCACCTTGCAGAGAAGCCCTGGCCCCTGCAGGTCAGTGACTGCCAGGACAGATGCTCAGCCAGCGAAAAACCTTCTCAGGAGCTGTTGTCCCTTCTGCCACCCATTTGCCACCCCACTGCTGTGCCAGGGATGCTTAGACGTTCCAAGGAGCCTTAACCCCAAGGTACCCCAGGGCTAGCTGCAGTACACAGCCTCATCCTGCTCCTCCTCACCAGGCATACTCATGCAGACCCACACAGCACCAGGCTCCTTTTGTGTTTATCTCACCGTGGTATTGGAGTTGCCACATATTCAGGCTGGATCAATGGACTGGGGCCGGTTGTAAGAGGTTCAAGAAGGCCAAGTGCTGGGTCCCGCACTTGGGTCACGACAACCCGTGCAACACTGCAGACGTGGGCAACAGTGGCTGGAAAGCTGCCTGGTGAAAAATGAGCAAGGGGTGTTCATTGACAGCCAGCTGAATTTAGG
The DNA here is from genome assembly GCA_901699155.2 of Streptopelia turtur. NCBI lineage: Eukaryota > Metazoa > Chordata > Aves > Columbiformes > Columbidae > Streptopelia > Streptopelia turtur. The sequence goes on from CABFKC020000007.1 coordinate 61,733, forward strand.
GGCTTTTGATAATGTGATGGTCTACGTGACATTAGGCTTTCTGTCAGTGGATGAGGCTCACTCTTCTCAAAATTGAGAGAGGGTCTTTGTTCAGGAGCTAGCAGACCAGATTGACAGAACTTCAAACTAGACTTGAAGGGAGAGGGTTCACCTGTGACAAGCCATGGGATGACATGGCAAGGTTAGAGGGATGGAGTGCTCACGAGGGCCCTCAGCCTGTTGCCCTGCGATGTCTTGGGTACACTGGTGCACACTAGAACTCCCAGATGGATGAGCCAGGGGCTCCTGAGGTAATCGGAGACAAGAGGGGAATACCGATGACATACCTCACAGCAACAAAGGTGGGTTGCTCTATAAAGGTGACACGGTCAACAGCCCAGCTGAAATTCCTCTACATCAATGCACACAGCATGGGCAACAAACACGAGGAGATGGAAGCCCTAGATGGTACTACTAGAAAGCCACAACCTAGTTAGCACGACTGAAACTTGGTGGGATGCATCCCATGACAGGGAGTGCAGCAATGAGTGGCTCCAGACTATGCTGAATGGACAGTCAAAGAAGGAGGTGGAGACGGGTTGCCCTCTGAGTCAAGAAATGGGTCAGGAAGAGCTGTTTCTGAAGAATAGCCACCAGCATGTTCAAAGCACATGGGTAAGAATCAGAGACCAAAGCAGCAAAGGGAACCTTGTGGTTTGTGTCTACTATTAGCCTCTCAATTGGGGCAAAACTATTGATGAAACCTTCTTATTCCAGCTACAGGAGGCATTGTGCTTGCAGGCTCTCGGCCTGCAGGTTGACTTCAACCACCCCACCACCTGCTGGAAGAGCAGAATGATGAGCTGCAGGTGATCCAGGAGACTCCTGGAGTGCATAGAGGATAACGTCATCAGCCAGGTAATTTTAAAGGCAGGTGATATTACTTTAAGAAGATGTGATGTTTTGAACCCTGGAACAACTTTAGTGACTGTTCCCTCTCATGGTGACCTGCATTGTGACTGTACTAAGGCAGTGTTTTACTCAAGCCGCCTGCAAACTCAGTCTCTAGAGAACTCAGATCTAACCTTTTTCACGGCTGGATCTTCATACTACGGGAATGGAAAACAACCCATGGGCTATGCTTGAAGCAGAACTTCTATAACCCTCAGTGAGTGCTAAAGGGCTGAATTAACTGCATTAGTAGAGCAGTCTGTTGGGAATGTAACCAGCAACTAACTATTTATACTGACTCTCAATATGCCTATAGCGTGTGCTATAAAACAAATGTGCTAAGGAAAGAGTGAAAGTTCCTTATCTCATTGGGAAAAAAATATTTCTAATGAGACTGAGATCCGAGTACTGTTGGAAGTCATTAATCTTCCAAGGGAAATCACCATAGAATGTTGTCCAGCTCATGCCAAAGGATCCAGTGAAATTAAATAAATGATGATTTGTCAGATAAAGCAGCTAGAGCTGTTGCCTGCCAACCTATATATGAATGTAACACCATAGCAACTCCCTTTGCAATGACTGGACAGTTATCAATAATCCAGACCAAATGGCTTGATGGGAAAGCTGGGAGGCTGTGAAAGATGAAACTGGAATTTGGACTCTTGGAGGAACAGCTGTTTTACCAAGAAAATCCTTAATGACTTGGCTAAGTGTTTTCCTGACAAACTGTCGAGGGTTAAGATTGCGGGGTGACAATAAAACCCTGGCAGATGTATTGTTAACCTCCTCTCCCCCCCACTTCCCTCTTTTTCCCCCTCCCTCTCCCCCCTTCCCACTAAGGACAGGCGATCGGGAGGGAAAGAAGAACAGAGAGAAGAGAGTTGGAAAAATGAAAGATGTTTTACTAATGCTACTAATAAGAATAGAGAAAATAATACAAAATATACAAAACCAATCTTGAAAGTCTCAGCAACTGCAGAGCCAGCACCCAAAGTCCTGGATTAGACTCTGCAGCCAACCGGAGCTGGATTCAGTCTCTCACTAGGCCTCAGTTCGCAGGGACGACCAGCAAGATCCTCTCCTACTGTCGGCCATAAGCAGAAGGGAAGAAAAGGGAAAAAGGGCAAAAGGGAAAAAAGGGACGAGATCCTCGTGATCTCCCACTTTTATATGAAGTATTCACGTGAATGGAATGTTATACACAGTTGGTCAGTTTCTTGGTCACTTGTTTCTCGTCGCCCCTCTCGCGAGATGTCCATCCATGCTTACCAATAAGTTTGCATTCCATTGCTAGGTTTACCAAAACATGTGTCTGGTTCTCCAGGAAAGTGCAGTTAATATGAAGGCTTTAGCTGACAGGCAAAATTCACTGAAAGAGAAACTTGTTTTTAACAAAACCAGGACACAAACACATGGAGGAATGACAGCAGTTGTTCACCAGATTAGGAAAATATGGGCAGCTCCCAAAATACATGTGGCAGTAAAAAGGACTGTGAGTTCTTGTCCCACAGGCAGGAAGCTTTCTGATGCAAAACCCAAACAGGAGGTTGGAGTATGACCATGGGCATATTTCCCATTCCAAAGACTGCAGATTGTTTATGCTGACATGCCTCCCGTAAGCAGATTTAAGCTCCTGCTGGTTATCATGGATCACCTCACAGGTTGGGTAGCTTTTCCCACCAGTAAAGCTGACACTACAGGAGTATTCAAAGCACTCTTGTGTGACATCATTTGCAGATACCTGAAACTACAGTATCTGATAGGGGTTCTCATTTTTCACCAGAAATACCAAGCAATAGCTATAGATGTTGAGGAATACAGTGACATCTACATGTTCTATGTCATCTGCTGTCCTCAGGACAGGTGGAAGGAATGAACAGGACTCTTAAAACCAAAAATGCTTGAACTTGTAGTCAAGTAGGTTTGAAATGGACAGAATTTTTAGCAACTGCTATGGGATATTAGAAATCCCCCCCAACAACCTACATGGTTGGTTGTCACCAGCAGAAATAGTGTTTGGCAGGCACTTAGCTGTACCTGGGACCTTTGTGCCCACTAAAATCAGCCTCTCAGAGATGAATGAGTTTCCAAATTTGTATTTGGGACACACAAAAACATCTACAAGAAAACAGAGTGAAAGCCAGATAGTTTCAAGCAATACCAGCTAGAATGTAAGTACATGATATCCAGTCTGGAGCACAAAAAAATGCTAGTGAACGCTGAGGCAGGATGAGGCCAGGGAGGGCTATAGAAGGATTGAGGATGAGGCTGTAAAGGGACATGGGACAAGGATGTGGGGTACCTGTGGCACCTGATGAACATGGCTTGTGGGCCAGTGGCCATGAGACCATCAGTGTTGGCTTCCTGTAAACACTGTTGTTTTACTTTCTGTTTCTGTTCCCCCCATGTAGTAAGCAGGTTGCTTCCATCATCTCCTAGCCCATTCTTTGCCTTTTTGGGAGATGAGGAGAGATGGAATTGGCAGCTGTGGGGGTGATATTAGGACAGAATAAAGTCTTACTCTCCAGGGGTCCAGCATGATCCTGCATGGTTCTAAATGGCATTGCATCCCCCCATGGGGTTCTCCCACCAGAGGTCTGGTCATAGCCCCAGTAACTGTTTGGGGAGGGTGACTATGAGAATGAGCACAGGATGGTCAGGGCAGTGCCAAGGATGCCAGAGTGCAACGGGGCTGATCTGAGAGCAGCCCCAGAGCTAAGCAGGGATAGAAGGAGAGCCGCCAAGGCTGAGGAAGGCTGGGGAAGGGCAAGCACACCATGAGAGGAAGACACTTTCTCACGCCACTGTGTGCTCACTGCCCCAAAGTCCCTGCTGCATCCCAGTGTCTTTCCCCAGCAGCCCTGCAGCCCGCAGGCAGCCCCCTCCTTCGAGCCCCTCACACGTCTCCCTGCCCTCACAACTTCTCCTTGGGGTGCACAGGGTCAGCCACATTAAGAACTGCACATTACAGGTAAGGAAACTCCTGAGTTAGAAACTTCATGAGTTGCTGAAGTGATGTTCACGTGGCAGATGGTCTGTGTAAAGGGCACTGAGCCCTTGTTTGACTGTTGTAGTTTAGACCCAGCCCCAGCCCCTGCTGGCAACCAAAACCACATGCTGCTCACTCACCTCTCTCCTACACCTTGTGGGATGGAGAATCAGGAAAAAATAGGCAAAACTCATGCATTGGGACAAGAACAGTTTACTGGAACAGTGAAAAAACAAAGAAACAAACAAAGAAACAAACAAAGAAACAAACAACAAACCCTGGAGAAACTATAACAACACTATGAATGAAGGAATATGAAAAGTGATGGATAAACAGTGCAATTGCACCACATGGCAATCCCAGAGCCGCAGCTCACCTCCTCCAATGTCTCCAGCGGATTCCCAACTGCAGCCTGTGCCAATACCTCCCTGTCATGAACAGCAGCTTCTGCATGAAACTCAAAAGCACTGAACCGAGCGACTGCCACCTGGCCAGCCTCCTTTGTAACTGAGCACAGCCTTGGCTAGCTGGTTAGCTTTGGGTCAGCTGTTGTGGCTGTGTCATCCCCCCAGCTACCTGTAAAAATTAACTCTGTCTTGACTGGCCCAACATGTTCCAACCCTTACTCTATACCATCAACATCATGCTCAGCTCTTACACTTACCAATACATTTCAGTTAATTGCTACCACTTTTATATATATATACATGTGCACACACACACATATATGCACACAGATATTATTCCCTTAGTCCATGGCCTTCTCTCATCCTTCTAAAATGTTCATTGAGTATATTTTAGTCTATGACTTTGGATTCTATCTGTCAAGGCAGTTTCCCAGGTCAAGAAAGATGGAGTGTCATGTTGGAGTGTTGCATTGTTGCATGCTGCATCTGTAACTTTAATCTCGTGCATCCAGTGTAGTTCATGCCCACGGTTTGCAGGTCAAAGGTGCGGACCTCAAAGAGGTGGCTGGTTGCCAGTTGTCAAAGCCAGCTCTGGTTCCATGATTGCTGCATTTTGTCCAGTTTTATCAAAGTTCATTCTACATTAATCCAAAAGGTACTTACTGAAAACTTCTAATATGGTGGATAGTATTATGTAGTGATTCACAGTAGTACTTAACAGCATGCAGTTCACAGCATGGGAGTTTTCTCACCCAGAATCAAATTCCCCTGAGGTACACATCAGACTTCTCCACCCTTTGGTATTACTCACTAAGTGTACCCAGGTCTCTTAGCAAAAGGAATCTCATGGATGGGTTTGCCTTTGCCCAAGGCAGGAGTAACCCAGCCTGTTTTCCGTAACACATTCTTCATGTGCACCACAGGGACTATATCCCCTTACAATACGTGGAAGCTTCGACTGGACAGGATCAACTCAACTGGCAGATGCCTTGCATTGACTAGCCAGGTGTCCATTGCTAAATTTGAATCCCAGTTTCTGAAGGTTCCAGCACCCATTGCTCTTAGTGTACTCTTTAACAGTCCATTGTAGTGTTCAGTTTACCTGGAGGCTAGTGCATAGTGCGGGATGTGATATACCCATTCAATGACACGCTCTTTGGCTCGAGTGTCTATGAGGTTGTTCCAGAAATTACTCCCATTGTCTGCCTCCGTTCTTTCGGGGTTGTCATGTCACCACAGGACTTGTTTTTCAAGGCCCAGGAGAGTGTTCCAGGCAGTGGCACGGGGCACGGCATATATTTCCACCTATCCAGTGTTTGCTTCCACCATTTTAGAACATGGCGCTTTTCTTGGTGGGTTTGTGGGACTGTGATATAGTCAATCTGCCAGCCCTTCCCATATTTATACTTTAGCTATTGCCCCCATGCCACACAGGCTTTAACTACTTGGCCGGCTTGATTGTAGCGCGTCTTCCACATTCATGGATAACCTGGGCAACAGAATCTATGGTCAAGTCTACCGCTTGATTGCAAGCCCATCTATACGTTGCATCCCTTCCTTGATGAACTTATGCATCATGGGCTCACTGAACTAGAAGTAATTCACCTTTGTGTTGCCAGTCCAAACCCACCCGAACCACTTTTGATTTTGGCAGCCTGATCCACCTGCTGGTTGTTTAGATGTTCTTCAGTGGACCGGCTTTAAAGGCACATGAGCATCTACATGGCACACTTTTACAGGCAGGTTCTCTAACCGGGCAGCAATATCTTACCATAATTCAGCAGCCCAGGTGGTTTTGCCCCTGCACTGTCAATTGCTCCACTTCCATTGTTGTAGCCACCCCCACAGGGCATTTTCCACCATCCACCAGTCAGTATAGAGATAAAGCACCAGCCATTTTTCTCATTCAGCAATGTCTAAAGCCAGCTGGATGGCTCTCACCTCTGCAAACTGACTCAATTCACCTTGTCCTTCAGTGTCTTCTTTGACTTATCTTATGGGACTCCACATGGCAGTTTTCTACTTCTGATGCTTTCCTGTAATATGACAAGACCTCTCATTCTCCGGTAGCTTTATTGTACTGTGGGGCCTCTTTAGCAAGTGTCACCTCCTATTCTAGCAGTGCCCCAAAATCCTTACTCTCTGGTCAGTCTGTGATCACTTCTAGGATCCTTGGGCAATCAAGGTTCCCCATTTGAGCCCATTGAATGATCAATGCGACCTACCTACTTCACGTAGCGTCAGTTGCATGATGAATAGAAGAGACCTTGCTTTCAAACATCCAGCCTAGCGTTGGCAGTCCAGGTGCCAAGAGAAGGTGTGCTTCAGTACCAAACACTTCTGAAGCAGCTCAAACCCCTTCATATGCTGCTGATATCTCCTTTTCAGTTGGAGTGGACTGGGCCTTGGAACCTTTGTATCCGTGACAGCAAAACCACAGAGGTTGACCTCAAGTCTTCCCTGGTGCTTTCTGCCAAAGGCTCCAGGTAGGGCCATTCTCCCCAGCTGCAGTATTTCTAACATCGTGTCCTACCTGCCCTGGCCCAAGAGCAACGGCATGGACTATCAAGCAGTCAGTCAGTGAGGCACTCAGCGGGGGCAGTGGCTAGTTCCCACAGCTGAGCACCATATCAGTTAGTTCCCACAGATAAGCACTAGATCAGGGCAGACAATGGGCTTCCTGGAGGCAGGGAAACCTAAAGAAGAGGCTATTCTGCCATTCACACTGAGCAGTGGCAGATCTCGCAAGAGAGGCTGATGTGGAGGGGGAGTTGCCAGGACATTTAAATGGCCCCTAGGGAGCACAGGCCACCAGGAACATAGCCAACAGTGTCAGCAAACAGGGATGAGGAAGTCAGCGTGGCAGTTTGCATGGAAGGGTGAGTGGCAAGGGTGAGGAAGCTCTGCCAGCTCAAGAGATTAGTGCAGTTAGTGGTTATTACACTCACAGGAGGAGCTTCACTATGGTAACCACTCAAAAGAAAGGTAAGTCCCCTGCACTTACCATGAAGGAGGCAGCAACACAGACAGAACTGCCAAGGAAACATGCAGCCGTCCAGACCTCAGGCTGCAGGGAATGCCAGAGTCTCTCGCTGGCATGGAATGGTAAGAGAGAGAACAGCTATGCAAGGTGTGAGCAGGTGGACGACCTGCTCAGCCTGGTGGTGGAGCTAAAAGAGGAGGCAGAAATGTTGCCAAGTATCAGGGAGGCAGAGAAAGAAATAGACTGGTGGGATCAACCCCTGGCCTCCTGAAACATGAGGGACCACCACCAAGTAACCCAGACCAAGAGAGTTCTTCACCTTCCCCCAGCTGACTGAAGACAGTAGGTCAAGGGAAGGGGACGAATGGAAGCAAGTCCACATCTGAGGTAGCAGGTGAAACATCCCCTTGCCCATCCCACCTTCCCCGGTCCCTGTATACAACAGGTACGAGGCTTTGGGAGTGGAAGACCGATCAATAGCAAATTAAAATGAAGGACTGTTTACACCATCTACACCACAGGTGCTCACATGATCTGAAAGGCCCATCCCCATATTACAACCACCTCCACAGAAAGAAAAGGAGGGTTATAGTTGTAGGTGACTCCTTTCTGAGGGATACAAAGGGCCCAATATGCTGGAAGAACCCACCTCTTAGGGAGATTTGCTGTCCTCCTGGGGCTCAGGTTAGGGTCATCACAAGGAAACTTCCTAGCCCAACACGGCCGTCAGACTACTACCCATTACTGTTTTTTCATGTAGGTGGCAGTGTGGTTGTGATCCGTAATCCAAGGGCAATTAAAGAGACCTCAGGGCCATGGGAAGGTTGGTGAGGATATCAGGTGCACAGGTTATTTTCTCCTCTCTTCTTCAAGTTGTGGGCAGTGACATTAGAATAAACAGATGGGAGCACTCTATTAACACATGGAGCCATGCTTGGTGTCACTGCCACAATTTTGGCTTTTTTGATAATGGGCACCAGGTTTGCTGGTATCAGTTCACCTTACCCATAAGGAGAAGAGTATCTTTGCACAAAAGTGAGCAGGGCTCGTTGACAGGGCTTTAAACTAGATATGATTGGGGAATGGGGATGTAATCTGGCTCACCTATGACATGTCCTGGTGACGGATGATGCAGAGAGGGCAGAGTTACTGAATACCAGACCCTAGAGACTGAAGAGAAAGTCTGGCAGAAGGAAGACTTTCTCTTGGTTGAGGAGGATTAGGTTAGAGATCGTTTACCCTGGACATCCACAGATCCATGGGCCCCAATGGGATGCACCCATGACTGGTGAGAGAATGAGCAGATATTATTGCAAAGCCACTCTCCATCATCTTTGAAAGGTCTTGGAGAACAGGAGGGGTGCCTGAGGACTGGAGGAAATCCATCATCACTCCAGTATTCAAAAGGGCAAGAGGGACAACCCAGGATACTACAGGCCTCAGCCTCGCATCCATCCCTGGAAAGGTGATGAAATAACTAATTCTGGACATCATCTCCAAGTATGTGGGGGAAAAGGAGGTTATTAGGAGTAGTCAATGTGGATTCACCAAAGAGAAATCATGTTTGACCAACCTGACAGTCTTCTACGATGGTATGACTGGCTGGGTCAATGAGGGGAGAGCAGCACATGTTGTCTACCTTGGCTGAATGGCAGAGCTCAGAGGGTTGTGATCAGTGGTGCAGAGTCTGGTTGGAGGCCTGTAGTTAGTGAGGTTCCCCAGGGATCAGTATTAGGTCCTGTACTGTTCAACCTGTTCATCAATGACCTAGATGAAAAGACTGAGTGCACCCTCAGCAAGTTTGCTGATGATACCAAACTGGGAAGAAGGTTTCATATACCAGAAGGAGGTGCTGCCATTCAGCTAGACCTGGGCAGGGTGGAGGAATGGGCAGAGAAGAACCTGATGAAGTTCAACAAGGGCAAGTGTAGGGTCCTGCACCTGGGAGGAATAACCCCAGGCACCAGTACAGGTTAGGGGCAGACCTGCTGGAAAGCAGCACTGAAGAGAAGGACTTGGGAGTTCTGGTCGACAACAGGTTGACCATGAGTCAACAATGTGCCCTTGTGGCCAAGAAGGCCAATGGTATCCTGGAGTGCATTAAGAAGAGTGTGACCAGCAGGTTGAGGAACCTTGTCCTCCCCCTCTACCCTGCCCTGTCGAGGCCGCATCTGGAGTACTGTGTCCAGTTCTGGGCTCCACAGTTTAAGAAGGACAAGGAGAGTGCTCAGTGGAGGGCTACAAAGACGATTGAGGGTCTGGAGCATCTTTCTTAGGGGAAGAGATTGAGAGAATGCAGTCTGTTAATCCTTGTTGTGTGTCGATAGGGATCATGGCTGAAAACATTGTGGTGAAACTAGTCCATCCAGCCACAGGAGATGACACATTGAGTATAGGGGGAACTGCAATTTACATATTAACGACAAGCTAATGAGCCACAGCCCAGGCCGGCTGGCTGATACCAGAGGTGGAGGATGTGCTGGAGGGCACATAGCCCCATCCTCTGAGATGACCAGCTTGGCAAACAAAGGGGAAAAGCTGAGACCCTTCAATGTGGCCCAGGACTTGTCCAGACTTGTCAATCTTTCGTAATCACCCCTTTCTCCCCAGACTATTCACTGCTCAGAGAGCTATAAGAAAGCTCACCTAAACAGCACAGGTAGGGAATCCAGCCTCAGGACTCTTCACTCACTAGCCCAGCCTCACCGAGGGAATCCACCACCCTGAGGACCCTCAGCCCACCCAGTCTCGCCAAAGGGAATTGAAACCAGGCATCGGAGGACACTGTGCTCCTGAACTGCAAACCCCAGCATCCTCACCGTGGAACACCGAGGCCATACATCATCATACAAGTCCTGTCATCCATGCTGTGGATGAGTAACTGGGTCCCTCACTCTTTTCTTTCTTCCTTTCTCTTCGCTCCTTCCTTCTCTCCTTTTGTCTATACCCCTGTTTCTTTGTCTCTCCCTCCGTGATATATTACTCTCTTTCTCTCTCTCTTGTACCTTAGTTTTCCTTTCCTCTCTTCCACTCTCTATCTCTCTTTTCCTTTTGAACATATAATGGTAACATCATCTTTAAGCTCTGCTGTTGGATTCTGCTTAAATTTCATATTATAGCTACTAAATGGTTGCCAATACATTGCCTGTAGTAGGACTTTTGCTGTTAACGTGTTGATAAGTTCTGTTATACTTTTGCCAAGCCACTATTAGCTGTAACTAATATTCCAATACGTACTTTTAGTAAAAGTCATAATTGAATCTGAACTCTGGAGTGATTGTCATTCACTTCACATAACCACACAGAATTAACCCAGAGTTAACTCACACCTGGTCTCATCTGTTGAGTCAGGGCATGTGTCGCGTTCAGAGTTAACTCATCCCTCATCCCATCTGTTGGGACGGGACAATCCTGGAGAAGAGAAGGGTGAAAGGGGATCTCATCAGTGTTTATAAATATCTCAAGGGTGGGTGCCAAGAGGATGGGACCAGACTCCTTTCAGTGGTGCCCACCGATAGGATAAGGGGCAATGGGCACGGACTGAAACATACAATATTCACTCTGTATATCAGGAGAAACTTCTTTACTTTGACGGTGCCAGAGCCCTGGAACAGGCTGCCCAGAGAGGTTGTGGAGTCTCCTTCTCTGGAGACATTCAGGACCCACCTGGACACATTCTTGTGCAACGTACTCTAGGTGACCCTGTTTTAGCAGGTGTCTTGGACTAGGTGATCTCCAGAGGTACCGTCCAACACTAAACATTCTGTGATTCTGTCTCCCGCTTAACTTGCTCAAAGGCTTGCTACTGCTCAGGGCCCCACTCATAATGAGCCTTTTTCCAGGCCACTTGATAGAGAGGGCTCACAATCTGACCGTAGCTTGAAACGTGCATTCTCCGAAAACCCACAACCCCCAAGAAAGTCTGTGTTTCCATTTTAGTAGCTGGGGGAGACACAGCTGCTATTTTGAACACATCCACTGGGATCTGACAACATCCATTCTGCTGTCTTACTCATAAATCCTGGATTTCCTTGACCTTACTTTGTTTTATAGCTAAACTGGTTTTCAGAAAAATTTGGATTATCCTCTTCCTTTCCTCAAAAACTTCCTCTGCTGTGTCACTCCACACGATGGTGTCTTCAATGTATTGCAGGTGTTCCAGAGCTTTGGCCTGCTCCAGTCCACTCTGGATCAGTCCATGGCAAATGGTGGAACTGTTTCCACCCCTGGGGCAGTCGATTTCAGGTGTACTGGATGCCCCTCCAGGTGAAAGCAAACTGTGGCCTGCACTCTGCTGCCAAAGAAATTGAGAAAAATGCATTAGCGATGTCAGTTGTGGAATCTCGCTTGGCTGCCTTTGACTCCAGTTCGTATTGCAGCTCTGGTATGTCCAGGACAACAGCAGTTAACAGTGGCATGACTCTATTCAGGCCACAATAGCCTACTGGTAGTCTCCACTCTCCTTTGGACTTCTGCACTGGCCATATGGGACTGTTAAAGAAGGAGTGAGTCTTACTGATCACTCCTTGCCTCTCCAGTTTACAAATCAACTTATGCATGGGAATCAGAGAGTCTTGGTTAGTGCACCACTGCCGCCGGTGCACCGTTGTGGTAGCAATTGGCACCTGCTGTTCTCTGACCTTCAGAAATCCTCCAACAGAAGGGGACTTTGAGAGACTGGGCAAGGTAGACAGCTCTTTAATGTGCTCTGTCTCCACAGCTGCTATGCCAAAAGCCCACTGGTACCCTTTTGGCTTCTAAAATTCCCCTTTCCTGAGGTAGGCTATACCAAGGATGCGCAGAGCATCTGGGCCAGTCACAATGGTGTGCTTTTGCCAGTCCTTCCCAGCTAGACCCATTTCAGTGCCTAACACAGTCAACTGCAGGGATCTGCCAGTCATTCCAGAAACACTGATGGGTTCTTCCCCCTCATAGTTTGATAGAATTAGAGTACATTGAGCACAGGTGTCCATTAGAGCCTTGTACTCTTGTCAGTCTGATGTTCTAAGCCATTGAATCTCCACAGTCAAATAAACCTGGTTGTCCCTCTCATCCACCTGGCTGAAGGCAGGGCTCCTCTTGTCCTGGTCATATTTTTTTTTTTGCAAATATGAATCAGAAGCCCCTACAACAGGATCAGAAGTAAGGTCAGCCCTTCCACTCTGTCTGGGCAACTGCCCACTGGAAGCTAGAGCAGCATTTGTCCTGGCAGAATCCCCTCTTGTGGTTGTTTTTCCTTGCTACTCACGTACCTGTGCCTCTAGGACTGAGGTAGGTTTTGCCATCCCACCTCCTCATGTCTTCTCCATGGTCACACAGGAAAAACCACAGGGTTGTCCCTTTTTTGTACATTTTATATTCTTTCTCATGATTATCTTCTTTCTCACGATCTGAGAGACACTCCTTCTGAGCAGATGAGATCCTAGGCTGTACGGATGGTGAGTGGAACTTGTATTCGAAATGCTCCTCGTGGCTGCTCTGAAGCAGCAAGTGGATTCCCAGTTGCAGCCAGTGCCAAAATCTCCCACCATCCCAGACAGCAGCTGGCACCTGAAACACAAAAGCACTGAACCGCTTTGTCCAGAGGGAACTAAGAATGTCCCAGACCACGCAGCTCCCTGGCAACAAGAGAGTTGGAGAGAAAGAGACTGCCCCCTCTGGTCAGCCCCCTTTATAACTGACCACGACCTTATTTGGTATGGAATACCCTTTGGCTAGTTTTGGGTCAGCTGTCCTGGTTGTGGCATCCTCCCAGCTCCCTGTAGATATTAACCCTATGTTCAACAATCCAGCACAGGCCCCACCTGATGGGTTGATGCATCCGTAAACCAAATCCTTGATATTTGGAAGGTGGAATATCTAATGCAGGTTTTTGTCACTAGGTTCCAGATAGTCTCAGCTATCTGCCCAACCTGTTCCTTATACTGAGCAAAGTCAAGTATCTTGCGATCCTATAAATAATGGTCCTAAAGTGAGACCTTTGGAGCTCTCCTGGGTCACAGCAGGACGGGACTCACTGTCTCCCCCTGACTGGGATGCTGTCAGGGCCGATTTCTCAAGGACTCAACAACCATCTATTACAGAATCACAGAATGATAGGGATTGGAAGGGACCTCAAAAGATCATCCAGTCCAATCCCCCTGCTGGAACAGGAACACTTAGATGTGGTTACACCGGTATGTGTCCAGGCGGATTTTGAACGTCTCCAGAGCAGAAGACTCCACACCCTCCCTGGGCAGCCTGTTCCAGTGCTCTGATGCCCTTACTGAAAAGAAGTTTCTTCTCAAATCTAAGTGGAACCTCTTGTGGTCCAGTTTGAACCCATTACTCCTTTTCCTACCGCTGGTTGTCACCGAGAAGAGCCTGGCTCCATCCTTGTGACATTCACCCTTTATATATTTGTAAACATTAATGAGGTCGCCACTCAGTCTCCTCTTCTCCAATATGAAGACACCCAGCTCCTTCAGCCTTTCCTCTCATAAGGGAGATGCTCTCCTCCCTTAATCATCTTTGTGGCTCTGTGCTGGACTCTCTCCAACAGTTCCTTGTCCTTCTTGAATTGAGGGGCCCAGAACTGGACACAATATTCCAGATGTGGTCTCACCAGGGCAGAGTAGAGGGGAAGGAGAACCTCTCTCAACCTACTAACCACCCTGCTTCTAATTCACCCCAGGATGCCGTTGGCCGTCCTGGCCACAAGGGCACAGTGCTGGTTCATGATCATCCTGCTGTCCACCAGGACCCCCAGGTTGTTCCTGCCCAGATGCAAGACTCTACACTTTCCCTTGTTATATTTCATTAAATTTTTCCCCACCCAACTCTCCAGCCTGTCCAGGTCTCACTGGATGGCAGCACAGCCTTCTGGTGTGTCAGCCACTCCTCCCAGCTTGGTGTCATCAGCAAACTTGCTGATAGTACACTCTGTTCCCTCATTCAAATAACTGATTAATATATTGAATAATACTGGCCCCAGTACTGACCCTTGAGGCACTCCATTAGATACAGGCCTCCAACTGGACTCTGCCCCATTGACCACAACTCTCGGGCTTCTTTCCTTCAGCCAGTTCCCAGTCCACCTCACTACCTGATCGTCCAGACCACGCTCCCTCAGTTTAGCTGTAAGGATGCTGAGGGAGACTGTGTCAAAAGCTTGACTGAAGTCAAGGTAGACCACATCCACTGGGGTGCCATCATCCGTCCATCTTGTTATGTCTTCATAAAAGGCTATGAGATTGGTCAAGCACGACTTCCCCTTGGTGAAGCCATGCTGACTGCCCCTAATGACCCTTGATATGCTTTGAGATGGCACCAAGAATAAGTTGCTCCATCACTTTCCCAGGGATGGAGGTGAGGCTGACAGGTCTAGCATTAACTGGGTCCTCCTTCTTGCCCTTTTTGAAGACTGGAGTGACATTTGCTTTCTTCCAGTCCTCAGGCACCTCTCCCATTTCCCAAGACTTGGCAAAGGTAATGGAGAGTGATCTAGCAATGACGTCAGCCAGCTCCCTCAGCACGTGCAGATGCATCCCATCCAGGCCCATAGATTTATGGATGTCCAGATTGCCTAACTGCTCCCTAAGCCAGTCCTCATCAATTAAGGCAAACTCCTCCATTGTCCTGACTTCCTCTGGGGTGTCAGGGGTACAGGGCTCCCCAGGACAGCCTCCGGCAGAGTAGGCAGAGACAAAGAAGGCATTCAGTAACTCTGCCTTCGCTGTATCTCCTGTCACCAGAGCACCCACCTCATTCATCAGTGGGCCTATGTTGCCTCTGGTGTTGGCTTTATCTGCCGTGTATTTGAAAAAGCTCTTTCTGTTGTCCTTGACCCCTCTCACCAGGTTTAATTCTAAGGAGGCCCTAGCTTTCCTAGTTGCCTCCTTATATCTTCTGACAACAGCCTTATATTCTTCCCAAGTGGCCACCCCCTCTTTCCATGATCTGTAAACACTCCTCTTCCACTCGAGCTTACCCAGCAGTTCCCTGTTTAACCATGCAGGTCTCCTGGCAGCCTTGCCCATGGGATTTCCCCTAGCAATTGTTTGAAAAGGCCAAAGTTTGCCCTGCTGAAGTCCAGGGTTGCAATTCTGCTTGGTATTCTCTTCCTGCCACACAAGATCGGGTACTCCACCATTTCATGGTCGCTGCAACCAAGGCAGCCCTCAACCTTTACCGCTTCAACCAGACCCTCCTTGTTAGTGAGGATAAGGTCCAGGAATGCATCTCTCCTAGTCAGCTCCTCCACCATTTACAACAGAAACTCATTGTCAAGGCACTGGAGGAACCTCCTGGACCGTGGCTGGCTGGCTGAACAGTCCTTCCAGCAAACATCAGGGAAGTTAAAATCCCCCACGACAACCAGGGCCTGTGACTGTGAGGCTGCTCTCAGGTGTCTGTAGAAGGCTTCATCAACTTCCTCACCCTGATTTGGTGGCCTGTAATAGACACCCACAACAGTATCACCCCTGCCAGCCTGCCCCTTAATTCTCACCCATAGATTCTCAACTCCCTTCTCAACCTTGCCTGGACAGTACTCAGTACATTGTATTTGCTCTCCCACATAAAGAGCAACTCCACCACCTCGCCTGGCTGGCCTGTCTTTCCTGAGAAGGACATAGCCATCCACGACCACATTCCAGTCACGTGAGCTGTCCCACCATGTCTCTGTAACTGCCACCAGATCATAATCACCTGACCGAACACAGGTTCCTAACTCCTCCTGCTTATTCCCCATGCTGAGTGCATTGGTGTACAGGCATTTCAGGGAGCAAGCTGATTTCACCCTAGGGGGGTGGGACATCTTCTGGTCTTTATCAATTCTAGAGTCCTGCCCCACTGGTACAAGCCCAGCTACAACCACATCTCCCTTCGAATCTAGTTTAAAGCTCTCCAGATGAGCCCTGCTAATTCCTGTCCTACCACCCTTTTGCCCCTGTGAGATAAACCTTTCCCACATACCACTGTCTGAACTGGTGTCTTATAAAACCAGTCATCACCAAAGAAGCCAAAGCCCTGCCTGTATCACCAGCCTTGTAGCCAATCATTTAAGGACTGAATTTTTCTATTCCATCCCACATCATCACCCAAAAATGGAAAGAGGGAACAGAAAATCACTTGCACTCCAGACTCTTTCACCACCCATCCCAAGGCCTTGAAATCTTTCTTCATTCCCCTCAGACTGCAGGATGTAGCTTCCTGCAATCTGTCTGGAAGATCAGCAGTGGGTAGTAGTCTGTTGGGTGCACTAGGCTGGGGAGCACCCTGGTGATATCCCTGATCTGCGCTCCAGGTAGACTATATACTTCCTTAGGATAAGGAACAGCTCTGCAGATTGGGCCCTCTGTCCCTCTCAGAAGGGAATTGCCTGCTACAATTACCCTTCTTTTTTTCCTATTGGAAGCAGTCCTGAGGTGTGCAGTCAATTGCCTCTTCCTATGTGACCTTGTAGGCGGGCCTTGCGCCACATCCTCACCTACCTCTTCTTCAAGATCCAGGCCCTCAAACCTATTACGGAGGTGCACCTGGGGAAGCAAAGCAGGTATGGAGTGGGGTTGCTTATGATGCCAAACTGGAACTCGCTTCCAACCCTCCTCTTTTTGGTCCCCTGCCTCTGCCCGACAGCGACAGGGCAGGGGCAACCTTGGGTCACAGAATCACAGAATCACAGAATCGAATGGGTTGGAAAAGACCTCAGAGATCATCGAGTCCAACCCTTGAGATCATCGGGTCTCAACCCTCTGCCCAACAGGGCAGGGGTCCCTCACCTTTTGAGGGGTACCTCCCTGGGAACTTTCTCTCTGGTATGCCAGGGAGTTCCTCCACCAGTCAATCTCCTTTTCACACTCCCTGATGGCCCTCAGTCTCTCAACCTCCTCCTTAAGTTTCACCACCATGCTGAGCAGACCTTGCACCTGCTCACACCTCACGCAGGTGGGATGCTGGCCTCCCTCCCCTGGCAGCAGTAAGCTCTGGCACTCCCTGGAGCTGGAAACCTGAACAGCCATGCTTTGGGGGAGGCCCTCAATCTGGGTCGCCACAATCTTTTTGTGACAACCTCTCTTTCTGGAGGAGACCACGGTCAGCAGCACTCTGGGTCACTGGCAATAATTTAGGTGGTCTATCAAGCAAGTGGTGACAAACTCTGCACCCTGCTACTGCTGCTGCAGCTCAGTGTAGGTGGTACTCACTCACTTCACAAGCTGGTTGCCCTTCCCAGAGCCTCACGGAGGCTTTTTCAAGGTGAGAGGCAGGGATGTGATCGCCATCACCGTGGTAACACCCACTCCATGTCAGCCACTCTCGCAAGGGCTGCCAGGTGCTTCTAAGTCTCAAAATCAAAACCCCAAAACCGAACAACCCCCCTGTAACACACGATCCACCGGTGTAGCTCCGGCTGAGCTGGCTCTGATCAGCTGAGCTTGGGGACTCCTTGATCACAACAGGAACAATGTTGGCTTGCCTTGTGATCACCAAGCCAGGAGCTCTTAGTTTTCCCAACTTACTCCACCCTTTGATCGAAACAAGAACTTTTGTCCCCTGGGCAGGAACATAATGCTGGCCTGTCTAGTGGTCACTAGGTAGGAAGGCCAGTTCATTTCTACTCACTGCCTTTGTGATCAAAGCAAGAACACTTGTAACCAAGCTGAGAACACAACGTCATCCTGTCTTGAGATGCCTCGTGGTCCCAGACCATTCTGCACTGCCACATTCCACCCTGTGACTAAAGTCAATCCGTTGTTCCACTGAGTGGTGGTATGATCATCTCTTGCCTCTGTGTCTGTAAACACATAATGCCATATTCCAGTCATGGTTGGGGTAACATAGATAGAGAGGCATACATATAAAAGAAAGAGATATATGTTATTTTATCAAATGTAGTTCAACAGTACTATGTAGACAGGGAAGTTTTGTGATTTTTTTAGCCATTCTTCTGAAAGTTTCTTTTCCCTACGTTTCCCATGGCAGACCCTCTGTTATGGATTCCAGAAATCCTTCTGAAATAAATAATTTATTTGCAAGGTACACTGCAGAGCAACTTGAGCTGGATGACTCCTGAAGAGGGCCCACAAACAAAGATAACCTTGGGCAAGTATAGCCCTGCAATCTAAGCCTCCCACCCCTGTGCATCACTCTGGACCAACTGCAAAATTACGTTCTGAGATCTCACTGAATCACAGAATAGTTTGGGTTAGAAAGGACCTTCAAAGCTCATCTAGTACACCCCCCCCTGCAATGAGCAGGGTTATCTTCAACTAGATCAGGTTGCCCAGAGCCCCATCCAGCCTGGTCTTGAATGTTTCCAGCATTGGGGAATCTACCGTCTCTTTGGGCAACCTGTTGCAGTGTTTCACCACCGTCATCATAAAAAATACTCTTCCTTATCTCTAGTCTGATCTCTCCTTGTCTAGTTTAAAACCATAACCCCCTCTCTTATCGTAACAGGCTCTGTCCCCGTCTTTCTTATAGGTCCCTTTCAAGCACTGAAAGGCTGCAGTAAGGTCTCCCTGGAGCCTTCTTTCTCCAGGTTGAAGAACTCCAACTCTCTCAGCCTGTCCTCACAGGATAGATGTTTCAGCCCTTTGATCATTTTTGTGGCCTCCTCGGAACTTTCTCCAACAGGACCCCCTCTTTTCTGTACTGAGGGCTCTAGAGTTGGGTGCAGGAGTCCAGGTGAGGTCTCACCAGAGCAGAGCTTACGGGCAGAGTCACCTTCCTTGACCTGCTGGCCATGCTTCTTTTGATGCAGCCCAAGATACGATTGCCCTTCGGGGCTGTGAGCGCACATTGCCGGCTCATGTCCAGATTTCCATTCATCAGTACCCCCAGGTTATTCTCAGCAGGGCTGCTCTCCACCCCTTCATCCCCCAGTCTGCATTGATACTGGGGGCTGCCCTGACCCAGGTGCAGGACCTTACACTTGGCCTTGTTGTACCTCATGAGGCTCACATACACGTACTTCTCAAACTTGTCCAAGTCCCTCTGAATGGCATCCCATCGCTCAGGTGTATCAACTGCACAACTCAGCTTGGTGTTATCTGCAAACTTGCTAAGAGTGCACTCGATCCCACTGTCTGTGCCATTGAAGAAGACATTAAACACTCCTGGTCCAAATATGGACACCTCAGGGACATCAGTTGTTATCGGTGTCCAACCAGACATTAATAACTACCCTCTGGTTGTGACCATCCAGCCAATTCTTCATCGACCACACAGTCTCCCTCTTCTTTGTTGGATCTCATGGTTTTTGTTCAGGGGGCTGTGTCACGGTTGAGACGGACAAACGACATGGACCAAATTCTTTCAAGATGAAAGTAATAGCTGCCATTTATTGCTACAAGTGCATTTTTATACAGTTCTACCAGTACATGTGTCTTTTCACTATTGGTTACAAGTTACAGCACTAACATCTCATTGGTTAATTTTGCTATCATCCATGTTATTCTTCTATCCCCTTCTCTCTCACGGGTACATCTCTCCTCTCTCAAGGGTACAACTCCATACCTCCGGATACTCCTTTACTCCCATCCTTCTCAAGGGTAAATCTTAATATCTTCAAGGTTGATCTCTACTCCCATATTTTCTGTCAAGGATTCCACAGACCCGCTGCAGTTTCCCACAATTCCCCCTTTTTGTATTTGTGCTAAAAATGCTGCCCTCATTGTCCGCTGCAGGGCCCTTTGCAGCAGAGAAGTCATGCATGGCAACATTAGTAACACAACTACAACAATCATCAAAATGATCAGTCCTGTTTTCACTACTGATAACAACCACCCTGAAAGCCCCCAGCTACTAAACAATTTATTTAACCAATCCCATCCATCATCAACTTGTAACCTCTGAACCCCTTCTTTCAACAATTGTATCCTTTTATGAATTGACTCAGAATGATCTGACAAGTTCATACAGCACATACCATCAAAATCTTCATACCCGTGCCCTTGAGCTAATAACAAAAAATCTATTGCAGCTCTATTCTGCAGTGTAGCATGTCTTACAGAATCTACATCTAACAAAAGTCCACTTAAAGCCTTAGAAGTTCTGTTAGTTTGCTTAGCTAGCCAACATCCTAATTTTTCTAAAGTATTTAGAGCTTTAGCTGTGCCAACACCAGGTACAAGAGATCCTAAAACCCTTAATCCTGATCCCCAATAATCTAATCTGTCATCACATTTTGACTTATATGCACGCAAAAAACGTTTTTCCCGTGTCGCTTTTCTGTGATTGACTATCATGGATACATTGGGCATTAAGAGAGTTAATCGTCCCAAACTACATGGTCCTCCAACAGCATTAGAAGGAATTCCTGGCCAGGCTCTATCTCCGCGGATCAAGAATACACCATACGGGAGTGTCCGGGGTCGCTGTCCCACGTTGTTAACAACGTGGATTCTTCTGCGAGGCATTGCACCAACGAGTTTCATTTCTGTAGTCATCAAGGGTAGCATTAACATTGTGCAGTCTTATCCATTCATGCTTTAGCATATTGTCCTGGCACTTTTCACAAACCAGCTGGATACAAGCATCCATGGGCACAGATCCCAGCAATTCCAGTTCCTGTGGTTCAATGTCTATTTCCGGGAGACAGTTAATCCAAAGTGCCATGTTAGTATTATTACAGTTTGTTGCAATGCCTCTGCACCGACCACTATTTTGAAACAGTTGTGTGATGCTGCTGTAGTCATCAAGGGGGATGCCAACCAAGCATGTGTGGAACGGGTTTTCCAGAGATGCCATAGCTAGGCAAATGGAGTCCTGGCCAGTCATGTTGGCTAAAGTAATCCACATGTTAGTTTTTGTCTGTGCAGGCATCCAAGATGAAGCAGCTGCAGCAATCATCATTAGGAAGGCAACACAGGTTTCACATTTCGCGCAGGCAACCTTGATCTGATTGTGGTCCTTGATCTGTAGAGACACAAGCATAGCCTCTCCTCCAGGTTAATAATTCATGTGGACCCGTCCATTGTCTTGTGCGCAAATCCCGCACCAACACTTTTGCCCCTGGACCCACCCTTTCTTGAGCCACTAAAGAGGAAAAGTGACGTAGAATGGACGGCATCTGGACATCATCAGAAACCTGCAAAAAGTTTAAAACATATGTGACTTTAGCCAAGCGTGCATCAGGTGGTTCACCCAACATTCCCCCTTTTTGTTTTAAAAGAAAACGCTTGAGTGTGCCATGAGCACGTTCCACAATACCTTGCCCTGTGGGAGAATGAGGAATGCCTGTAACATGAGATACTCCCCAGAGCTGTAGAAATGAAGCAACTTTTCAGGATACATATGCTGAACCATGTCTGTTTTTACCTGTTGCGGAATGCCCAAGAAGGAAAATGCACGCTGCCAATGACGTATTACATCTCGTGCAGATTCTGCAGTATGAGCAGTGTCAACGATAGCAGAAGAAAAGGTGTCTATAGAGATATGAACATACTTCAAGTGCCCAAATTCAGGTACATGTGTAACATCAGTTTGCCAAATTTGCAAGGCTCAAAGGCCACGGGGATTGTTACCATAATAAGTAGGAATATGCTGACCTTGACAATCAGGGCACGCAGCAACAATAGCACGTGCCTCAGAATTTGAAATGCCAAAGTGTTGTCTCAAGGCATGATAGCCTTGATGATAGAAATGATGTGATGCTATTGCCTGTTGTTTAACATCAGGAACAGGTCCTAAAGTCACTGCTGAAACTAGAGAATCTGCTTTTGCATTTCCTTCTGTTATGAAACCTGGTAACGTAGTATGACTTTTAACATGCATGACATAATACTCATTATGACGCTTCTGAATTTCAAGCCATAACAGTTTTAAAATACCCAATAACTTTTCATTAGACACATGTCCCAATACAGCTTTATCCAACCGTTGTACAAGCCCAGCCACATAAGCAGAGTCTGTCACAATATTCACAGGGCCAGGAAAGGCCTGAAACACCATGGTCATTGCTCTAAGTTCAACCACTTGTGGTGATCCTTCCTGATACTCTACTTGATGTTGCCACTGTGGCCCATCCTTCCAAACAATGGCTGCCTTGTCCGTCCTTCCTGATCCATCTGTAAATACTGTAGGTCCATTTACTGGGCTTGATTGATTCAGTTGCTTCTGACCAAATCTTATCTGACTGCCTAATTTAATCACTGGATGTGAGGGCAAATGATAACTGATTTGACCCGTGTAATTCATCATAGCTGCTTGTAGTGCAGAGCTATTAGCCACACACCACTCAAAATAACCACTTTGCACAGGAAGCATGATTGTTTCTGGATCTCTTGCCATTAATTCCATGCAACGTAATCTGATTTTAATAATTGCCTGAGCCACCAGTTCAAAAAGACCTGGGGCTGTCTTTTTTGATTTGGCTGGCAAAAAGACGCACTCTAAAATATGTAGAGGATCTTCCCACTTCTCATGGCATTGTGCAATCATAGCAAAAGGAATGCATTGGTCAATCAAAACAATTGCTTGTACAGACACCGTCAAATCAATTCTCCATACGTGCTTACTACTGATTGCTTGTTCAATTTTCGCAATTTCCTGCTGTGCTTCTGTTGTCAAGGTGCAAGGGGCAGAAATATCAGTGTCTCCTCGCAAGAGATCAAACAATGGCTGCAATTGAGAAGAGGGGATTCCTACATAAGGCCTCACCCAATTGATCATTCCTGCCAATTTTTGCACATCATTCAGTGTTTTGATTTTTACTTGCAGTTTTATAGGTATCACTGTCTGATCCAAAATTTTCATGCCCAAATAAAGCCATGGCATTGTCGTTGCACCTTCTCAGGTGTAATAACCAGCCCATACTGATTTAATGACTCACGTGCTTTATTTTCCATTTCACTCAATTCTTGTGGCGTTGCTGCGGCCAACAAAATGTCATCCATATAATGATAGCAATACCCTGATGGAAACAAAGCACATACTGGACTCAAAGCTTTTGCCACATACCATTGACATATGGTAGGTGAATTTTTCATCCCTTGTGGCAGCACTTTCCAATGATACCTTTTTCTCTGGCTCTCCATTATTTACAGATGGAACAGTAAAGGCAAACTTTTCCATGTCTTGTTCTGCTAAAGGAATAGTAAAGAAACAATCCTTCTAATCTATTACAACAATTTCCCATTGCATTGGAATCATTGTAGGAGAAGGTAAACCTGGTTGCAAAGCTCCCATAGCTGCCATAACCTCATTAACCTTTCGTAGGTCATGTAATAATCTCCATTTTCGAGACTTCTTTTTGATAACAAACACAGTATTCCAAGGGCTATGTGAGGCCTCTATGTGTCCTGCAGCTAGCTGTTCCATCACAAGAGATTGCAGGGCTGTAAGTTTTTCCTGAGCAAGGGGCCACTGATTGACCCATACTGGTCTTTCAGCTAACCATCTTAGTGCTAAAGTGGGCCGAGAAACACCCTGCAGCACAGTGACCCCTGTTAAAAATCCGTAGTTATCCGTACTCCCACTGCCCTAGGCAATCCCTCCCCCATAAATTCAGCGGGGCTGGGGCCACATAAGGTCTCACTGTAGCCCTTTGGTTTTCAGGATTAGCAATCACTATTGGTTTAGTTGACATCAAACTGTTTGCGACTCCACCCAGTCCTATCACACCCACAGTATTTGAAACCAAGGGCCAAGAAGGAGGCCAGTCCTGTTGTGATATTATAGTGACATCTGCTCCTGTATCAAGCAGTCCAGTAAGGGTCACCTGGCTGGGAACAAAAGCATTCATTATGAGTGTACAAACCATTTGTGGTCTTTTCACTGACACTGTTTGAGACCAAAAAATAAGTGGCTTTCCAGTTGAACCAGGTCCATTGTCCCCACGAAGAACTTGCTCAGTCCTAGGAACAGAACTCAAAAAGGGCACAAGTTGAGCTAAAAGTGTTCCTTTTTGTATTGTCACAGGTGGTGTCGCTGTGGAAACCAAGGCACAAATTTGTCCTGTATAGTCCGCATCAATAACCCCCACGTGTACCATTAATCCTTGCAGGGTACTACTTGATCATCCTATTAACAAAGCACTCAGTCCCCTGCCAATTGGCCCCCAAGCCTCCGGGGGCACTTTATGCACCTCTTGAGTTGTTATACTTACTGTGTGGGCGGTGGATACATCCATCCCGTCTGCTCCGCTGTTTTTTCCTGATAGTGTGTCACAGAGGGCTGCCTGTGCACTGACCCCAGAAACGGATTGCCAGGGTTGCAAGGCGTTGTTGAAGGAGGCACTTGTGTCTGCACGCGCCCCCTCGCGCTCGTCTTGTCGTTTCCCTATGGCAGTAGCTGTCCGTTAGAATGATACCTAGAATGGCACTGCTTAGAAAAATGTCCCTTTTTTCCACATTTGAAGCAAGTTACTGAGGCTGTATCATAGACAGGTGTGTGCACAGCTTTTGAAGCCTGTTTGTTTTTATGTGGACTGATGAGTCTTACATGACCATTCCGACTGCGTTCATAGCACTTTTGATATTGTATTTTAGCTGCTGCCATAGCAGCAGCAAGTGCAGTCATTTTATGTTCCACTGAACCAACCTTGGCACAAGCAGTAATCATTGCTTCTAAAGTTGGATCCCCTGGCAAGGCTTCAATCACCTTTTGGCAATCTTTATTAGCATTATCACGAGCTAGCTGTTTTACTAGCAGTCCCCAGACATTCGCATTGAATACCTGACGTTCGACAGACGCTAGTAATTTTTCAACGAAGGAAAGAAACGGCTCTTTAGGACCCCGCTTGATAGCAGTATATCTCTGTTTTGGTTCTGCTAGCTCTGCTGTTCTAATTATAGCCTGGATCCCTATGGCCTTCACTTGCTCAAGCACTAGAGAAGGCCATTGCGCTTGAAGTTGCGGATCAATAAACTGCCCCGAGCCCATCAATACATCCACACCAGTAGAAGAACGGGGATCAGTTTCTGGGAAGCGTACGTTTACCACTGCTTGTGCCTCAGCCCTTTGCTGCCAAATACTTCGAAACACTGAGAGCTGTACAGGTTGAAAAATAATCTGAGCTAACTGAGAAACATCGTAGGGAGTCATAGCTTCCATAGATAACAAACGTAACAGCTGCATAACCGCGGGGGAGTTAGGCCCTTACTGAGCAGTGGCTTTTTGCAAATCTCGAATTACTTTCCAGGAATAAGAAACGTGCTCATGGGGCTCCCCCCCTGCAGGGTTATGATATATGACGGGAAACACCATAGAGTCAACAGGTTCAACAGGTGGCACCTCAATAACAGGGGTAGGAACCGATATAGTTTCAGATAAGTCCCAGTCTCCTATCTCCATAGCTTTTTGCTTCACCCTTTTCCAGAAACGCACAGGGTCCCGGGGTCTAACTGTAATCGAAGCTGGGGGTAAATCCCAGCTTTTTGGTAAGTTCGGTTTACGCTCTGAAAGTTCACAGCTTGCAGAAGTTATGCTAAACGTACTTCAGTTATGCTAAGTGAAGTCTGGATAAGCATTTTCTAAACAAGTTCTGTAAGAAACACAACACCAAATAATTCAAGAAGCTAAGGCAACCTACTCCCTACCTACCATTTTTTTCAAAGTTTGATATAGAAATCAGAATTGAACAACAAACATAGTGTAACGAGAGTCACAAAATTCATGATAGGGTGTAGCATAAATTTTAATGCTCCATCTGCCGTCGGAGACCATCCCAACAGGACTTCCTAGCATCTACGTTCTTCATTTTTCTTCACTCTTCATTAGACATGAAGTACCTCCTCTGCATCGTGAGGGACAGTGATTAGGGATTTCTGTCCACTGGTCTGAATTTGGTTTATCCCTTTTTTCAGCTTATCATGTTACGACACTTTTCTCCCTGCTGTGAGAGTCATTCCAATAGGGGTAGGAACTCACACTCTTTGATCAAGACAAGAACATTGGTACCCTAGGCAGGACCATAATGCTGGTCTGTGTAGTGACCACCAGGTGAGGAAGGCCTGTTCATTTCTACTCGCTACCCTTGTGATCAAAGCAAGAACACTTGTAACCAAGGTGAGAACATGACTTGGGCTTGTCTTGAGATTGTCTGGTGACCCTGGGGCAGGTCTGTATCTGCACAAGGAGGGATAGTTTCAGCAGATGCTTGTGGGAGTATCTGCCTGTAAATGTCCTCACTTATGGCTAGGAACTCCCAATTTGGAAACATCCAGATTGCACAACATCCTGACTGGAGGTGCCACTCGCAGCCCTGGTAGCAATAAAAAGCTGAGGGAGCAGACACATCAGCAGACAACTACGAGGAGCACATCCCCGTGTTCTCCAGCTGTCTGTCTGCCTGCTGCAGAGATGGTGCAAGTGACTCCCTTCCTCCTGGTGCTCAGCCTGGCCCTGGTGGTTCCTGGCTTCTCTGTAACAAAGGTAATGTCAGAGCTGGGATGCATGGGGCAGATTAGGCAGGGGGGCTCTGTCTCCCAGGGATGCCCCTTCTTGCTGCCCTGTCTGTGACTGGGCTGTGCTGTGGCACCAATACTGGGTCCCCTCCGCTACAGTGCGAGCTGACCGGTGAGTGGATCAACGACCTGGGCTCCAACATGACCATCGGGCCTGTGGATAAAGAAGGCAAATTTAATGGGTCCTACCTCACGGCTGTGAAAGACACCCCAGGCAACATCCGTCGTTCACCACTGGTAGGGTTCCAGCATAACCCAAACACATGTAGCAAGAACGTCACCTTCGGCTTCACCATCAACTGGAACTTTGCAGGTGCTCTTCCGTCCCCAGCCTCCCTGCAGTGCCTGCAGAACTCCCCTGCCCTCCCTGTGATGTCCCCAATGGTCCCCTGCCTTACCTGTAATGTTGCCAATGGTCTTTTGTATTCCCTGTGATGTCCCCCATGGTCCCATGCCCGACTTCTTGTGTCCCCGAACCTCCCTTGCAATGTCCCCACCATTCCTGGGCCTTCCCTGTGGTGTTCCAAATCTTCCCCTGCCCTTTCTGCGATGACCCCAGATCTCCCATGCCCTTCCTGTGATATCCTCAGAGCTCCCCTGCCCTTCCTGTGATGGTTAAGAGCTCTTCTGCCTTTCTTCTGATGTCCCCAAAGATCTCTTGACCTTCCTGTGGTTTCCCCACAGTTCCCCTGCCTTTCCTGTCATGTCTTCATTTGTCCTTTGCCCTACCTCTGCTGTTTCCAATGTTCTTCTGTTCATCCTCTGATGTCCCCAGTGCTCTCCTGCCCTCCCATGTGGTGTCCTTCATGCTATTCTGCCCTCCCCTGTGATGTCCTCGATGATCCCCCATCCTTGACCCTGGAAGTCCTTAGCTGGTGCCACCTCCCAGTCCCAGAGCACACAGGATGTGCTGGGGGCTGAAGCCTACTGCTGTCCGCCCATCTCCATGTGAGTGTCCCAGCCCTCTGACCCCTTCTACCTGCTTTCCCCATCACTGCTGTCCCCAGAAGGCAGGGACAGCCCCGGTCTGATGTCCCCTGTCCTGGCTCAGCACTTATCTGCACATCTGGCCACTCTCACCTCCACCTCCTACTTCATCCCACAGACTCCATCAGCATCTTCACAGGCCAGTGCTTTGTGGACAAGAAGGGAAAGGAGACTTTGAAGACCATGTGGCTCCGGCGGTCACACCAGGACAAGATTGAGGCTGACTGGAAAGCCACCATGTGAGCCCCCTGTCCTTGCCACATGCGGGTTCCCTGCACATCCCTGGGCTTGGGCTCTCCCACCCTGCAGTACTGAGTGCTCGGCAGAGCTACTGCCATTGTGAAGGCGACTGAGGATGGGATACTCGGGCATGGCCTCTCAGGGGTCCCGCAAAAATGCAAATACTGTTGGAGAGTGGGATGGGATTGGATGGGTATTCAGCACTGGGAGCGTGCATTTGTCTTGTGCAAGTGTGCTTTTCCCACCTTTACATCTCTTCCTTCTGTGTCCCTGAAGGGTTGGCACCAACACCTTCACTCGTCTGCACTAACGGGACCAGAGTGATGTCGCAGGAGATTGCAAGGCTGACAGAAGAATCTGGGATGCTGACACCATCTACTGCCCCACCACCTGTTTCTAATATTTAGACTCCCTCCCCTGCTCCAAGACCTGCTTCTAACATGTAGACCCCCTCTCCTCCCCGTCACCTGCTTCTAATAATAAAGCTTTGCTGCAAACAAATGTCTGCGTCCTCATGTCGTGGCCCAGTGCCCATGTTCTCCTATCCCCCCACAGCATCCCATGGCTCCTCCTGTCACTGTCCCTAAGGTACAGTGTGTGTTCCCTGCTGTGACCCCCTCATGACCCAGGGTCCTCCGTTGCAACCCTCACCACCACACCATGCTCTCTCTGGAATCCCACCTTGCCCAGGGAACGGGACCCTGCTCAGTCTGGCATGGGGACTAGTGGCCCATGTTTCACTGGGGTGGCCCTTGGCAGGAATCCCTGGCATGGGCCATTGCTGCCCAGCTGCAGCCCACTCCACTATAAAAGAGGCTGAGTGGATATTGGACAGCAGTGAATGCTGAGCTCAGGCACCATATACGGCCACCACTGCTGCCACTGTCGCCATGGGGAGCCTCCAGTGCTGCCTCCTGCCCACCCTGGCCCTGCTTGGTCCCCACACTGCTGCTTCCAGGAAGGTAAGGGCAGCCTGGGGACAGTGTCTGGCTGGGGGCTGCCCGCTCCTGCTGGTGCTGTGCCACACTGTGTCATGCCATTCCCAGGGTGCAGTAGGACAATGAGGACCTGCACACTCTGGCTGTGCTGTGGCATCCCCGGGATGCAGCGTGAACAGCTGAAAGTCTGCCTGCGCTTGCTCTGCTCTTCTGTGCTGTCTGGTGCCATAACGTGCCCTGTTGTGAGATGCCATGCTGTGCTGCACTGTGCTTTGCCACAGTGCATTTTGCCATGCTGTGCCATGCTGTTCTATTCCACGTTGTGTCAAGGTGTGCCCTGCTGTGCTGTGCTGAGCTGTGCTGTTTCGTGCCATGCCAAGCTATGCTGTGCCACCCCTGGGTCCAGTGTGCATGACCATGGGGCTACCAGCTCTGGCTGTGCTGTCCTCAGAGATAGTGTTGGTCACCTACCCCTCGTATGGTGAGTGCCCACCAGCCCCATCTATGCCCCGTCTTGCTCTGCTCTGCCACAAGAGATAGAGGTGTTGGTCCAGTCAGTTCCCATGCCACTGGTCCCAGTTGCTGTGCAGAGGGTCTGTTCCAGCCCTGAGACATACAGGGCACATGTCCCCATGTCCCCACAGGCTGCAGTGGAGGTGCTGGCTCAGCACTGCCCAAGGCGCTGGCACAAGTCCCAGTCCCCAGTATGACCTGCAGGGCCTGTGAAGGAACGAGCTGGGCTCCAATGTAATTCTCTCAGCCCTGGATGCAGCCAGGATCTTCTCAGGCTCCTACCACACCACCATGGCCTCCATCAGCAAGTCAATCCTGGTGTCATCCTGCAAGTAGGAGCCCACCTTTGCCTTCACCACACGCAGTAGCACCCCAGCAACAAGGAGCAGCCCACCTTTGGCTTCACTGTGCAATGCCAGTTCACAGCTACAGCAGTACTCAGCATGGCATCCCAGGGCTGCCAGCAATCTTTGGATTCATATGAGGATGTTGGGTGGGGAGGAGCAGGGTGAGACCGTGTGCTGTGGCTGATCCTGGGATGCCTTGGAGTTACGGCTCCTTGGCTTCCATATGCACCCTGGGCATGACGATGGAGTGGCAAATGGGTGACAGAAGGGATAACAGTCCCAAAGATGGGGTTTTTTCCTACCTGAGCATCTGTCCTCATGGTCACTGACCTGCAGTAGCCAGGGCCTCCTGTGAGGTGCCAGGGGACTCTGGTCATGCATAGAATTTTTGCACAGATTTGATTTAGCAGCAATTTAGGATTTATTCACACTTTGTGGTAGATTACAAGGGTGGCTTGTATAGTTACTGATAGCATTTAATCATCAGCCAAATTACCAGTGATATAGTTGAAAGTTGTTATGATCTATCAAAAACAGCCATTTATTTACAGATTCATAAATGCCAAATTTCATGCTAAACTTACAGCAGGGTTTTTTGATTCGAAGACCCATACACACACAAAAGAGGGTAAAATGAAACATAGAAACAAGCAGACAGACAAGACAAAGCAATTCAAAAATCAAATTACCCACACACAATCTCCCCCACACATACACACATTCATCTATGATTAAAATTTCCTTTTGTGAGTTTTATAAATTACTGATTTTCACATGTTGATATTCATCAAGAAACAATCATCAACTGAGCAAAATTAGGCCTTTGAATAGTTGTGAAACCGTCAGTTACCCCCCATTGGATCTACATTAAATTGCTAATAGCGAGGGCTGGTGATTTAAAAGCCGTCGTAACTTGACACTAGCACTCGGTTCCTGAGATCAGCTGATCGAAGCCAGCTTGGCAGGTCCCAATTAAGCTAAATCTTCGAGGTACAGAGAAGCCTTTTTTGTTGTTTTTGGTTTTTGTTTGTTTGTTTGTTTGTTTGTTTTCCTCTCAGTCAGGCGCTTTCATTCTTGAGACACCCGTCAGCTCCTGGCAGCCCTTGCGAGAGCAGCTGACATGGAGTGGGCGTTACCACGGTGAGGGCGATCACATCCCTGCCCCTTGTCTTGAAAAAGCATCAGGGACGCGTCACTGCCCACCAGATGCCAGAAGGGGCAATCAGCGTGTGACGTGGGTGAGTAGCACCCATGCTGTGCTGCAGCAGCATGTGTGGTAACTTATGCACTAGGGAGCAGAGGTTGTCACTTTTTGCTTGTTAGACCTTATCACCTATTGCCACTGCCCCAGACCACTGCTGACCATGGTCCCATCCATAAAGAGAGCTTGCCTCAAAAAGACTATAGCAACTCAGACCAACGGCCTGCCCCGAACCGTGCCTGTTCAGGTTTCTGGCTGCAGGGAGTGCCAGAGCCTGCTGCTGGGTGATGATGCCCAGCATCCCACCTGTGTGAGGTGTGAGCAGGAGCAAGATCTGCTCTACATGGTTGTGAAGCTTAAGGAAGAGATTGAGATGCTGAGGACCATCACGGAGTGTGAAAAGGAAATTGACTGGTGGACTAACTCCCTGGCGTGCCACTCAGAGAAGCTCCAGGGGGATACTCCCCAAAAGGTGATGAACCCCTTGCCCTGTCAGTCAGAGGGAGAAGACCTGAGACAACTCCTGCCCTGTCGCTGTCGGGCAGAGGTAGGGGACAGAACAAATGACAAGGTTTGGAAGCTAGTTCCAGCTGGGGGCCGTGGGCAACTGCCCTCCCTCCCTACCTGCTTTGCTTCCCCAGGTGCCCCTCCGTAATAGGTTTGAGGCCGTGGATCTTGAAGAAGAGGTAGGCGAGGTTGTGGTGCAGGCCCACCTACAAGGTCACATAGAAAGATGCAGTAGTCCCCGTGCCTCAAGACCTCCTCAGATAAGAAAGAAAAAAGGGTAATTATAGTAGGCAATTCCCTTCTGAGAGGGATGAAGGGGCCAGTATGCAGCATTGACCCCCATTGTAGGGAAGTTTGTAGTCTACCTGGAGCCCAGATCAGGGACATCACCAGGACGCTACCCAGCCTGGTGCACCCAACAGGAATAGAACAGCATGGCACAGCATGGCAAAATGCACTGTGGCAAAGCACAGTGCAGCACAGCATGGCATCGCACAACAGGGCACGTTATGGCACCAGACAGCACAGAAGAGCAGAGCAAGCTTTCTTTTCCTTTCCCTTCTTTTCCACAAAACACTGGCCCGTGAAGATGCTGATGGAGTCTGTGGGATGAAGCAGGAGGTGGAGGTGAGAGTGGCCAGATGTGCAGATAAGTGCTGAGCCAGGACAGGGGACATCAGACCGGGGCTGTCCCTGCCTTCTGGGGACAGCAGTGATGGGGAAAGCAGGTAGAAGGGGTCAGAGGGCTGGGACACTCACATGGAGATGGGCGGACAGCAGTAGGCTTCAGCCCCCAGCACATCCTGTGTGCTCTGGGACTGGGAGGTGACACCAGCTAAGGACTTCCAGGGTCAAGGATGGGGGATCATCGAGGACATCACAGGGGAGGGCAGAATAGCATGAAGGACACCACATGGGAGGGCAGGAGAGCACTGGGGACATCAGAGGATGAACACAGTCTCCCACAGCATCCTTACAGCTAAACTGAGGGGAGCGTGGTCTGGACGATCAGGTAGTGAGGTGGACTGGGAACTGGCTGAAGGAAAGAAGCCAGAGAGTTGTGGTCAATGGGGCAGAGTCCAGTTGGAGGCCTGTATCTAATGGAAAGGACCTTCAAAGCTCACCTAGTACACCCCTCCCTGCAATAAGCAGGGTTATCTTCAACTAGATCAGGTTGCTCAGAGCCCCATCCAGCCTGGTCTTGAATGTTTCCAGCATTGGGGAATCTACCGTCTCTTTGGGCAACCTGTTGCAGTGTTTCACCACCGTCATCATAAAAAATACTCTTCCTTATCTCTAGTCTGATCTCTCCTTGTCTAGTTTAAAACCATAACCCCCTCTCTTATCGTAACAGGCTCTGTCCCCGTCTTTCTTATAGGTCCCTTTCAAGCACTGAAAGGCTGCAGTAAGGTCTCCCTGGAGCCTTCTTTCTCCAGGTTGAAGAACTCCAACTCTCTCAGCCTGTCCTCACAGGATAGATGTTTCAGCCCTTTGATCATTTTTGTGGCCTCCTCGGAACTTTCTCCAACAGGACCCCCTCTTTTCTGTACTGAGGGCTCTAGAGTTGGGTGCAGGAGTCACAGAATCACAGAATCGACTGGGATGGAAAAGACCTCAGAGATCATCGAGTCCAACCCTTGGTCCAACTCTAGTCCGTTTATTAGATCATGGCACTAAGTGCCATGTCCAATCTTAGTTTAAAAACCTCCAGGGACGGCGAGTCCACCACCTCCCCGGGCAGGCCATTCCAATGCCCGACCACTCTCTCTGTAAAGAATTTCTTTCTAATATCCAGCCTAAATTTCCCCTGGCAGAGTTTAAGCCCCATGCCCCCTTGTCCTATTGCTAACTGCCTGGGAGAAGAGACCAATCCCCACCTGGCTATAACTTCCCTTCAGGTAGTTATAGAGAGTGATGAGGTCACCTCTAAGCCTCCTCTTCTCTAGACTAAACAAACCCCAGCTCCCTCAGCCTCTCCCCATAGGTCTTATGCTCAAGTCCCTTCACCAGTCTTGTTGCTCTTCTCTGGACTTGCTCCAGCACTTCAATGTCTTTCCTGAACTGAGGAGCCCAGAACTGAACACAATACTCCAGGTGTGGCCTCACCAATGCAGAGTACAGGGGAAGGATCACTTCCCTTGTCCTGCTGACCACGCTATTTTTGAT
Source organism: Streptopelia turtur (assembly GCA_901699155.2). Lineage (NCBI taxonomy): Eukaryota > Metazoa > Chordata > Aves > Columbiformes > Columbidae > Streptopelia > Streptopelia turtur. Next base: position 95,329 of record CABFKC020000007.1, read on the forward strand.
ACAGGACAGGATACCATTGGCTTTTTTTGCCACCTGGGCACACTGATGGCTCATGTTGAGCTTCCTGTCAATTAGTACCCCAAACTATTCTGTGATTCACTGAGATCTCAGAACGTAATTTTGCAGTTGGTCCAGAGTGATGCACAGGGGTGGGAGGCTTAGATTGCAGGGCTATACTTGCCCAAGGTTATCTTTGTTTGTGGGCCCTCTTCAGGAGTCATCCAGCTCAAGTTGCTCTGCAGTGTACCTTGCAAATAAATTATTTATTTCAGAAGGATTTCTGGAATCCATAACAGAGGGTCTGCCATGGGAAACGTAGGGAAAAGAAACTTTCAGAAGAATGGCTAAAAAAATCACAAAACTTCCCTGTCTACATAGTACTGTTGAACTACATTTGATAAAATAACATATATCTCTTTCTTTTATATGTATGCCTCTCTATCTATGTTACCCCAACCATGACTGGAATATGGCATTATGTGTTTACAGACACAGAGGCAAGAGATGATCATACCACCACTCAGTGGAACAACGGATTGACTTTAGTCACAGGGTGGAATGTGGCAGTGCAGAATGGTCTGGGACCACGAGGCATCTCAAGACAGGATGACGTTGTGTTCTCAGCTTGGTTACAAGTGTTCTTGCTTTGATCACAAAGGCAGTGAGTAGAAATGAACTGGCCTTCCTACCTAGTGACCACTAGACAGGCCAGCATTATGTTCCTGCCCAGGGGACAAAAGTTCTTGTTTCGATCAAAGGGTGGAGTAAGTTGGGAAAATTAAGAGCTCCTGGCTTGGTGATCACAAGGCAAGCCAACATTGTTCCTGTTGTGATCAAGGAGTCCCCAAGCTCAGCTGATCAGAGCCAGCTCAGCCAGAGCTGCACCGGTGGATCGTGTGTTACAGGGGGGTTGTTCGGTTTTGGGGTTTTGATTTTGAGACTTAGAAGCACCCGGCAGCCCTTGCGAGAGTGGCTGACGTGGCGTGGGTGTTACCACGGTGATGGCGATCACATCCCTGCCTCTCACCTTGAAAAAGCCTCCGTGAGGCTCTGAGAAGGGCAACCAGCTTGTGAAGTGAGCGAGTACCACCCACACTGAGCTGCAGCAGCAGTAGTAGGGTGCAGAGTTTGTCACCACTTGTTTGATAGACCACCTAAATTATTGCCAGTGACCCAGACTGCTGCTGACCGTGGTCTCCTCCAGAAAGAGAGGTTGTCACAAAAAGATTGTGGCGACCCAGATTGAGGGCCTCCCCCCAAAGCATGGCTGTTCAGGTTTCCAGCTGCAGGGAGTGCTAGAGCTTACTGCTGCCAGGGGAGGGAGGCCAGCATCCCACCTGTGTGAGGTGTGAGCAGGTGCAAGGTCTGCTCAGCATGGTGGTGAAACTTAAGGAGGAGGTTGAGAGACTGAGGGCCATCAGGGAGTGTGAAAAGGAGATTGACTGGTGGAGGAACTCCCTGGCATACCAGAGAGAAAGTTCCCAGGCAGGTACCCCGGAAAAAGGTGAGGGACCCCCTGCCCTGTTGGGCTGAGGGTTGAGACCCAAGGTTGCCCCTGCCCTGTCGCTGTCGGGCAGAGGCAGGGGACCAAAAAGAGGAGGGTTGGAAGCGAGTTCCAGTTTGGCATCATGGCCAACCCCCCTCCATATCTGCTTTGCTTCCCCAGGTGCACCTCCGTAATAGGTTTGAGGGCCTGGATCTTGAAGAAGAGGTAGGTGAGGATGTGGCGCAAGGCCCGCCTACAAGGTCACATAGGAAGAGGCAATTGACTGCACACCTCAGGACTGCTTCCAATAAGAAAAAAAGAAGGGTAATTGTAGCAGGCAATTCCCTTCTGAGAGGGACAGAGGGCCCAATCTGCAGAGCTGTTCCTTATCCTAAGGAAGTATATAGTCTACCTGGAGCGCAGATCAGGGATATCACCAGGGTGCTCCCCAACCTAGTGCACCCAACAAACTACTACCCACTGCTGATCTTCCAGACAGACTGCAGGAAGCTACATCCTGCAGTCTGAGGGGAATGAAGAAAGATTTCAAGGCCTTGGGATGGGTGGTGAAAGAGTCTGGAGTGCAAGTGATTTTCTGTTCCCTCTTTCCATTTTTGGGTGATGATGTGGGATGGAATAGAAAAATTCAGTCCTTAAATGATTGGCTACAAGGCTGGTGCTACAGGCAGGGCTTTGGCTTCTTTGGTGATGGCTGGTTTTATAAGACACCAGTTCAGACAGTGGTATGTGGGAAAGGTTTATCTCACAGGGGCAAAAGGGTGGTAGGACAGGAATTAGCAGGGCTCATTTGGAGAGCTTTAAACTAGATTCGAAGGGGGATGTGGCTGTAGCTGGGCTTGCACCAGTGGGGCAGAACTCTAGAATTGATAAAGACCAGAAGATGTCCCACCCCCCTAGGGTGAAATCAGTGTGCTCAGCTTGCTCCCTGAAATGCCTGTACACCAATGCACTCAGCATGGGGAATAAGCAGGAGGAGTTAGGAACCTGTGTTCGGTCAGGTGATTATGATCTGGTGGCAGTTACAGAGACATGGTGGGACAGCTCACATGACTGGAATGTGGTCGTGGATGGCTATGTCCTTCTCAGGAAAGACAGGCCAGCCAGGCGAGGTGGTGGAGTTGCTCTTTATGTGGGAGAGCAAATACAATGTACTGAGTACTGTCCAGGCAAGGTTGAGAAGGGAGTTGAGAATCTATGGGTGAGAATTAAGGGGCAGGCTGGCAGGGGTGATACTGTTGTGGGTGTCTATTACAGGCCACCAAATCAGGGTGAGGAAGTTGATGAAGCCTTCTACAGACACCTGAGAGCAGCCTCACAGTCACAGGCCCTGGTTGTCGTGGGGGATTTTAACTTCCCTGATGTTTGCTGGAAGGACTGCTCAGCCAGCCAGCCACGGTCCAGGAGGTTCCTCCAGTGCCTTGACAATGAGTTTCTGTTGTAAATGGTGGAGGAGCTGACTAGGAGAGGTGCATTCCTGGACCTTATCCTCACTAACAAGGAGGGTCTGGTTGAAGCGGTAAAGGTTGAGGGCTGCCTTGGTTGCAGCGACCATGAAATGGTGGAGTACCCTATCTTGTGTGGCAGGAAGAGAATACCAAGCAGAATTGCAACCCTGGACTTCAGCAGGGCAAACTTTGGCCTTTTCAAACAATTGCTAGGGGAAATCCCATGGGCAAGGCTGCCAGGAGACCTGCATGGTTAAACAGGGAACTGCTGGGTAAGCTCGAGTGGAAGAGGAGTGTTTACAGATCATGGAAAGAGGGGGTGGCCACTTGGGAAGAATATAAGGCTGTTGTCAGAAGATATAAGGAGGCAACTAGGAAAGCTAGGGCCTCCTTAGAATTAAACCTGGTGAGAGGGGTCAAGGACAACAGAAAGAGCTTTTTCAAATACACAGCAGATAAAACCAACACCAGAGGCAACATAGGCCCACTGATGAATGAGGTGGGTGCTCTGGTGACAGGAGATACAGCGAAGGCAGAGTTACTGAATGCCTTCTTTGTCTCTGCCTACTCTGCCGGAGGCTGTCCTGGGGAGCCCTGTACCCCTGACACCCCAGAGGAAGTCAGGACAATGGAGGAGTTTGCCTTAATTGATGAGGACTGGCTTAGGGAGCAGTTAGGCAATCTGAACATCCATAAATCTATGGGCCTGGATGGGATGCACCTGCACGTGCTGAGGGAGCTGGCTGACGTCATTGCTAGATCACTCTCCATTACCTTTGCCAAGTCTTGGGAAATGGGAGAGGTGCCTGAGGACTGGAAGAAAGCAAATGTCACTCCAGTCTTCAAAAAGGGCAAGAAGGAGGACCCAGTTAATGCTAGACCTGTCAGCCTCACCTCCATCCCTGGGAAAGTGATGGAGCAACTTATTCTTGGTGCCATCTCAAAGCATATCAAGGGTCATTAGGGGCAGTCAGCATGGCTTCACCAAGGGGAAGTCGTGCTTGACCAATCTCATAGCCTTTTATGAAGACATAACAAGATGGACGGATGATGGGCAACCCCAGTGGATGTGGTCTACCTTGACTTCAGTCAAGCTTTTGACACAGTCCTCCCTCAGCATCCTTACAGCTAAACTGAGGGAGCGTGGGTCTGACGATCAGGTAGTGAGGTGGACTGGGAACTGGCTGAAGGAAAGAAGCCCGAGAGTTGTGGTCAATGGGGCAGAGTCCAGTTGGAGGCCTGTATCTAATGGAGTGCCTCAAGGGTCAGTACTGGGGCCAGTATTATTCAATATATTAATCAGTTATTTGAATGAGGGAACAGAGTGTACTATCAGCAAGTTTGCTGATGACACCAAGCTGGGAGGAGTGGCTGACACACCAGAAGGCTGTGCTGCCATCCAGTGAGACCTGGACAGGCTGGAGAGTTGGGTGGGGGAAAAATTTAATGAAATATAACAAGGGAAAGTGTAGAGTCTTGCATCTGGGCAGGAAACAACCTGGGGGTCCTGGTGGACAGCAGGATGATCATGAACCAGCACTTGTGCCCTTGTGGCCAGGACGGCCAACGGCATCCTGGGGTGAATTAGAAGCAGGGTGGTTAGTAGGTTGAGAGAGGTTCTCCTTCCCCTCTACTCTGCCCTGGTGAGGACCACATCTGGAATATTGTGTCCAGTTCTGGGCCCCTCAATTCAAGAAGGACAAGGAACTGTTGGAGAGAGTCCAGCACAGAGCCACAAAGATGATTAAGGGAGGAGAGCATCTCCCTTATGAGAGGAAAGGCTGAAGGAGCTGGGTGTCTTCATATTGGAGAAGAGGAGACTGAGTGGCGACCTCATTAATGTTTACAAATATATAAAGGGTGAATGTCACAAGGATGGAGCCAGGCTCTTCTCGGTGACAACCAGCGGTAGGAAAAGGAGTAATGGGTTCAAACTGGACCACAAGAGGTTCCACTTAGATTTGAGAAGAAACTTCTTTTCAGTAAGGGCATCAGAGCACTGGAACAGGCTGCCCAGGGAGGGTGTGGAGTCTTCTGCTCTGGAGACGTTCAAAATCCGCCTGGACACATACCGGTGTAACCACATCTAAGTGTTCCTGTTCCGGCAGGGGGATTGGACTGGATGATCTTTTGAGGTCCCTTCCAATCCCTATCATTCTGTGATTCTGTAATAGATGGTTGTTGAGTCCTTGAGAAATCGGCCCTGACAGCATCCCAGTCAGGGGGAGACAGTGAGTCCCGTCCTGCTGTGACCCAGGAGAGCTCCAAAGGTCTCACTTTAGGACCATTATTTATAGGATCGCAAGATACTTGACTTTGCTCAGTATAAGGAACAGGTTGGGCAGATAGCTGAGACTATCTGGAACCTAGTGACAAAAACCTGCATTAGATATTCCACCTTCCAAATATCAAGGATTTGGTTTACGGATGCATCAACCCATCAGGTGGGGCCTGTGCTGGATTGTTGAACATAGGGGTTAATATCTACAGGGAGCTGGGAGGATGCCACAACCAGGAACAGCTGACCCAAAACTAGCCAAAGGGTATTCCATACCAAATAAGGTCGTGGTCAGTTATAAAGGGGGCTGACCAGAGGGGGCAGTCTCTTTCTCTCCAACTCTCTTGTTGCCAGGGAGCTGGGTGGTCTGGGACATTCTTAGTTCCCTCTGGACAAAGCAGTTCAGTGCTTTTGTGTTTCAGGTGCCAGCTGCTGTCTGGGATGGTGGGAGATTTTGGCACTGGCTGCAACTGGGAATCCACTTGCTGCTTCAGAGCAGCCACGAGGAGCATTTCGAATACAAGTTCCACTCACCATCCGTACAGCCTAGGATCTCATCTGCTCAGAAGGAGTGTCTCTCAGATCGTGAGAAAGAAGATAATCATGAGAAAGAATATAAAATGTACAAAAAAGGGACAACCCTGTGGTTTTTCCTGTGTGACCATGGAGAAGACATGAGGAGGTGGGATGGCAAAACCTACCTCAGTCCTAGAGGCACAGGTACGTGAGTAGCAAGGAAAAACAACCACAAGAGGGGATTCTGCCAGGACAAATGCTGCTCTAGCTTCCAGTGGGCAGTTGCCCAGACAGAGTGGAAGGGCTGACCTTACTTCTGATCCTGTTGTAGGGGCTTCTGATTCATATTTGCAAAAAAAAAAATATGACCAGGACAAGAGGAGCCCTGCCTTCAGCCAGGTGGATGAGAGGGACAACCAGGTTTTATTTGACTGTGGAGATTCAATGGCTTAGAACATCAGACTGACAAGAGTACAAGGCTCTAATGGACACCTGTGCTCAATGTACTCTAATTCTATCAAACTATGAGGGGGAAGAACCCATCAGTGTTTCTGGAATGACTGGCAGATCCCTGCAGTTGACTGTGTTAGGCACTGAAATGGGTCTAGCTAGGAAGGACTGGCAAAAGCACACCATTGTGACTGGCCCAGATGCTCTGCGCATCCTTGGTATAGCCTACCTCAGGAAAGGGAATTTTAGAAGCCAAAAGGGTACCAGTGGGCTTTTGGCATAGCAGCTGTGGAGACAGAGCACATTAAAGAGCTGTCTACCTGCCCAGTCTCTCAAAGTCCCCTTCTGTTGGAGGATTTCTGAAGGTCAGAGAACAGCAGGTGCCAATTGCTACCACAACGGGTGCACCGGCGGCAGTGGTGCACTAACCAAGACTCTCTGATTCCCATGCATAAGTTGATTTGTAAACTGGAGAGGCAAGGAGTGATCAGTAAGACTCACTCCTTCTTTAACAGTCCCATATGGCCAGTGCAGAAGTCCAAAGGAGAGTGGAGACTACCAGTAGGCTATTGTGGCCTGAATAGAGTCATGCCACTGTTAACTGCTGTTGTCCTGGACATACCAGAGCTTGCAATACGAACTGGAGTCAAAGGCAGCCAAGCGAGATTCCAACAACTGACATCGCTAATGCATTTTTCTCAATTTCTTTGGCAGCAAGTGCAGGCCACAGTTTGCTTTCACCTGGAGGGGCATCCAGTACCACCTGAATCGACTGCCCCAGGGTGGAGAAACAGTTCCACCATTTGCCATGGACTGATCCAGAGTGGACTGGAGCAGGCCAAAGCTCTGGAACACCTGCAATACATTGAAGACACCATCGTGTGGAGTGACACAGCAGAGGAAGTTTTTGAGGAAAGGAAGAGGATAATCCAAATTTTTCTGAAAACCAGTTTAGCTATAAAACAAAGTAAGGTCAAGGAAATCCAGGATTTATGAGTAAGACAGCAGAATGGATGTTGTCAGATCCCAGTGGATGTGTTCAAAATAGCAGCTGTGTCTCCCCCAGCTACTAAAATGGAAACACAGACTTTCTTGGGGGTTGTGGGTTTTCGGAGAATGCACGTTTCAAGCTACGGTCAGATTGTGAGCCCTCTCTATCAAGTGGCCTGGAAAAAGGCTCATTATGAGTGGGGCCCTGAGCAGTAGCAAGCCTTTGAGCAAGTTAAGCGGGAGACAGAATCACAGAATGTTTAGTGTTGGACGGTACCTCTGGAGATCACCTAGTCCAAGACACCTGCTAAAACAGGGTCACCTAGAGTACGTTGCACAAGAATGTGTCCAGGTGGGTCCTGAATGTCTCCAGAGAAGGATACTCCACAACCTCTCTGGGCAGCCTGTTCCAGGGCTCTGGCACCGTCAAAGTAAAGAAGTTTCTCCTGATATACAGAGTGAATATTGCATGCTTCAGTCTGTGCCCATTGCCCCTCATCCTATCGCTGGGCACCACTGAAAGGAGTCTGGTCCCATTCTCTTGGCACCCACCCTTGACATATTTATAAACACTGATGAGATCCCCTCTCACCCTTCTCTTCTCCAGGATTGTCCCGTCCCAACAGATGGGATGAGGGATGAGTTAACTCTGAACGCGACACATGCCCTGACTCAACAGATGAGACCAGGTGTGAGTTAACTCTGGGTTAATTCTGTGTGGTTATGTGAAGTGAATGACAGACAATCACTCCAGAGTTCAGATTCAATTATGACTTTTACTAAAAGTACGTATTGGAATATTAGTTACAGCTAATAGTGGCTTGGCAAAAGTATAACAGAACTTATCAACACGTTAACAGCAAAAGTCCTACTACAGGCAATGTATTGGCAACCATTTAGTAGCTATAATATGAAATTTAAGCAGAATCCAACAGCAGAGCTTAAAGATGATGTTACCATTATATGTTCAAAAGGAAAAGAGAGATAGAGAGTGGAAGAGAGGAAAGGAAAACTAAGGTACAAGAGAGAGAGAAAGAGAGTAATATATCACGGAGGGAGAGACAAAGAAACAGGGGTATAGACAAAAGGAGAGAAGGAAGGAGCGAAGAGAAAGGAAGAAAGAAAAGAGTGAGGGACCCAGTTACTCATCCACAGCATGGATGACAGGACTTGTATGATGATGTATGGCCTCGGTGTTCCACGGTGAGGATGCTGGGGTTTGCAGTTCAGGAGCACAGTGTCCTCCGATGCCTGGTTCAATTCCCTTTGGCGAGACTGGTGGGCTGAGGGTCCTCAGGGTGGTGGATTCCCTCAGTGAGGCTGGGCTAGTGAGTGAAGAGTCCTGAGGCTGGATTCCCTACCTGTGCTGTTTAGGTGAGCTTTCTTATAGCTCTCTGAGCAGTGAATAGTCTGGGGAGAAAGGGGTGATTACGAAAGATTGACAAGTCTGGACAAGTCCTGGGCCACATTGAGGGTCTCAGCTTTTCCCCTTTGTTTGCCAAGCTGGTCATCTCAGAGGATGGGGCTATGTGCCCTCCAGCACATCCTCCACCTCTGGTATCAGCCAGCCGGCCTGGGCTGTGGCTCATTAGCTTGTCGTTAATATTTAAATTGCAGTTCCCCCTATACTCAATGTGTCATCTCCTGTGGCTAGTTTCACCACAATGTTTTCAGCCATGATCCCTATCAACACACAAGGATTAACAGACTGCATTCTCTCAATCTCTTCCCCTAAGAAAGATGCTCCAGACCCTCAATCGTCTTTGTAGCCCTCCACTGAGCACTCTCCTTGTCCTTCTTAAACTGTGGAGCCCAGAACTGGACACAGTACTCCAGATGCGGCCTCGACAGGGCAGGGTAGAGGGGGAGGACAAGGTTCCTCAACCTGCTGGTCACACTCTTCTTAATGCACTCCAGGATACCATTGGCCTTCTTGGCAACAAGGGCACATTGTTGACTCATGGTCAACCTGTTGTCGACCAGAACTCCCAAGTCCTTCTCTTCAGTGCTGCTTTCCAGCAGGTCTGCCCCTAACCTGTACTGGTGCCTGGGGTTATTCCTCCCAGGTGCAGGACCCTACACTTGCCCTTGTTGAACTTCATCAGGTTCTTCTCTGCCCATTCCTCCACCCTGCCCAGGTCTAGCTGAATGGCAGCACCTCCTTCTGGTATATGAAACCTTCTTCCCAGTTTGGTATCATCAGCAAACTTGCTGAGGGTGCACTCAGTCTTTTCACCTAGGTCATTGATGAACAGGTTGAACAGTACAGGACCTAATACTGATCCCTGGGGAACCTCACTAACTACAGGCCTCCAACCAGACTCTGCACCACTGATCACAACCCTCTGAGCTCTGCCATTCAGCCAAGGTAGACAAACATGTGCTGCTCTCCCCTCATTGACCCAGCCAGTCATACCATCGTAGAAGACTGTCAGGTTGGTCAAACATGATTTCTCTTTGGTGAATCCACATTGACTACTCCTAATAACCTCCTTTTCCCCCACATACTTGGAGATGATGTCCAGAATTAGTTATTTCATCACCTTTCCAGGGATGGATGCGAGGCTGAGGCCTGTAGTATCCTGGGTTGTCCTTCTTGCCCTTTTGAATACTGGAGTGATGATGGATTTCCTCCAGTCCTCAGGCACCCCTCCTGTTCTCCAAGACCTTTCAAAGATGATGGAGAGTGGCTTTGCAATAATATCTGCTCATTCTCTCACCAGTCATGGGTGCATCCCATTGGGGCCCATGGATCTGTGGATGTCCAGGGTAAACGATCTCTAACCTAATCCTCCTCAACCAAGGGAAAGTCTTCCTTCTGCCAGACTTTCTCTTCAGTCTCTAGGGTCTGGTATTCAGTAACTCTGCCCTCTCTGCATCATCCGTCACCAGGACATGTCATAGGTGAGCCAGATTACATCCCCCTTCCCAATCATATCTAGTTTAAAGCCCTGTCAACGAGCCCTGCTCACTTTTGTGCAAAGATACTCTTCTCCTTATGGGTAAGGTGAACTGATACCAGCAAACCTGGTGCCCATTATCAAAAAAGCCAAAATTGTGGCAGTGACACCAAGCATGGCTCCATGTGTTAATAGAGTGCTCCCATCTGTTTATTCTAATGTCACTGCCCACAACTTGAAGAAGAGAGGAGAAAATAACCTGTGCACCTGATATCCTCACCAACCTTCCCATGGCCCTGAGGTCTCTTTTAATTGCCCTTGGATTACGGATCACAACCACACTGCCACCTACATGAAAAAACAGTAATGGGTAGTAGTCTGACGGCCGTGTTGGGCTAGGAAGTTTCCTTGTGATGACCCTAACCTGAGCCCCAGGAGGACAGCAAATCTCCCTAAGAGGTGGGTTCTTCCAGCATATTGGCCCTTTGTATCCCTCAGAAAGGAGTCACCTACAAACTATAAACCCTCCTTTTCTTTCTGTGGAGGTGGTTTGTAATATGGGGATGGGCCTTTCAGATCATGTGAGCACCTGTGGGTGTAGATGGTGTAAAACAGTCCTTCATTTTAATTTGCTATTGATCGGTCTTCCACTCCCAGAGCCTCGTACCTGTTGTATACAGGGACCTGGGAAGGGTGGGATGGGCAAGGGGATGTTTCACCTGCTACCCTCAGATGTGGACTTGCTTCCATTCGTCCCCTTCCCTTGACCTACTGTCTTCAGTCAGCTGGGGAAGGTGAAGAACTCTCTTGGTCTGGGTTACTTGGTGGTGGTCCCTCATGTTTCAGGAGGCCAGGGGTTGATCCCACCAGTCTATTTCTTTCTCTGCCTCCCTGATACTTGGCAACATTTCTGCCTCCTCTTTTAGCTCCACCACCAGGCTGAGCAGGTCGTCCACCTGCTCACACCTTGCATAGCTGTTCTCTCTCTTACCATTCCATGCCAGCGAGAGACTCTGGCATTCCCTGCAGCCTGAGGTCTGGACGGCTGCATGTTTCCTTGGCAGTTCTGTCTGTGTTGCTGCCTCCTTCATGGTAAGTGCAGGGGACTTACCTTTCTTTTGAGTGGTTACCATAGTGAAGCTCTCCTGTGAGTGTAAATAACCACTAACTGCACTAATCTCTTGAGCTGGCAGAGCTTCCTCACCCTTGCCACTCACCCTTCCATGCAAACTGCCACGCTGACTTCCTCATCCCTGTTTGCTGACCACTGTTGGCTATGTTCCTGGTGGCCTGTGCTCCCTAGGGGCCATTTAAATGTCCTGGCAACTCCCCTCCACATCAGCCTCTCTTGCGAGATCTGCCACTGCTCAGTGTGAATGGCAGAATAGCCTCTTCTTTAGGTTTCCCTGCCTCCAGGAAGCCCATTGTCTGCCCTGATCTAGTGCTTATCTGTGGGAACTAACTGATATGGTGCTCAGCTGTGGGAACTAGCCACTGCCCCCGCTGAGTGCCTCACTGACTGACTGCTTGATAGTCCATGCCGTTGCTCTTGGGCCAGGGCAGGTAGGACACGATGTTAGAAATACTGCAGCTGGGAGAATGGCCCTACCTGGAGCCTTTGGCAGAAAGCACCAGGGAAGACTTGAGGTCAACCTCTGTGGTTTTGCTGTCACGGATACAAAGGTTTCCAAGGCCCAGTCCACTCCAACTGAAAAGGAGATATCAGCAGCATATGAAGGGGTTTGAGCTGCTTCAGAAGTGTTTGGTACTGAAGCACACCTTCTCTTGGCACCTGGACTGCCAACGCTAGGCTGGATGTTTGAAAGCAAGGTCTCTTCTATTCATCATGCAACTGACGCTACGTGAAGTAGGTAGGTCGCATTGATCATTCAATGGGCTCAAATGGGGAACCTTGATTGCCCAAGGATCCTAGAAGTGATCACAGACTGACCAGAGAGTAAGGATTTTGGGGCACTGCTAGAATAGGAGGTGACACTTGCTAAAGAGGCCCCACAGTACAATAAAGCTACCGGAGAATGAGAGGTCTTGTCATATTACAGGAAAGCATCAGAAGTAGAAAACTGCCATGTGGAGTCCCATAAGATAAGTCAAAGAAGACACTAAGGACAAGGTGAATTGAGTCAGTTTGCAGAGGTGAGAGCCATCCAGCTGGCTTTAGACATTGCTGAATGAGAAAAATGGCTGGTGCTTTATCTCTATACTGACTGGTGGATGGTGGAAAATGCCCTGTGGGGGTGGCTACAACAATGGAAGTGGAGCAATTGACAGTGCAGGGGCAAAACCACCTGGGCTGCTGAATTATGGTAAGATATTGCTGCCCGGTTAGAGAACCTGCCTGTAAAAGTGTGCCATGTAGATGCTCATGTGCCTTAAAGCCGGTCCACTGAAGAACATCTAAACAACCAGCAGGTGGATCAGGCTGCCAAAATCAAAAGTGGTTCGGGTGGGTTTGGACTGGCACACAAAGGTGAATTACTTCTAGTTCAGTGAGCCCATGATGCATAAGTTCATCAAGGAAGGGATGCAACGTATAGATGGGCTTGCAATCAAGCGGTAGACTTGACCATAGATTCTGTTGCCCAGGTTATCCATGAATGTGGAAGACGCGCTACAATCAAGCCGGCCAAGTAGTTAAAGCCTGTGTGGCATGGGGGCAATAGCTAAAGTATAAATATGGGAAGGGCTGGCAGATTGACTATATCACAGTCCCACAAACCCACCAAGAAAAGCGCCATGTTCTAAAATGGTGGAAGCAAACACTGGATAGGTGGAAATATATGCCGTGCCCCGTGCCACTGCCTGGAACACTCTCCTGGGCCTTGAAAAACAAGTCCTGTGGTGACATGACAACCCCGAAAGAACGGAGGCAGACAATGGGAGTAATTTCTGGAACAACCTCATAGACACTCGAGCCAAAGAGCGTGTCATTGAATGGGTATATCACATCCCGCACTATGCACTAGCCTCCAGGTAAACTGAACACTACAATGGACTGTTAAAGAGTACACTAAGAGCAATGGGTGCCTGGAACCTTCAGAAACTGGGATTCAAATTTAGCAATGGACACCTGGCTAGTCAATGCAAGGCATCTGCAGTTGAGTTGATCCTGTCCAGTCGAAGCTTCCACGTATTGTAAGGGGATATAGTCCCTGTGGTGCACATGAAGAATGTGTTACGGAAAACAGGCTGGGTTACTCCTGCCTTGGGCAAAGGCAACCCATCCATGAGATTCCTTTTGCTAAGAGACCTGGGTACACTTAGTGAGTAATACCAAAGGGTGGAGAAGTCTGATGTGTACCTCAGGGGAATTTGATTCTGGGTGAGAAAACTCCCATGCTGTGAACTGCATGCTGTTAAGTACTACTGTGAATCACTACATAATACTATCCACCATATTAGAAGTTTTCAGTAAGTACCTTTTGGATTAATGTAGAATGAACTTTGATAAAAACTGGACAAAATGCAGCAATCATGGAACCAGAGCTGGCTTTGACAACTGGCAACCAGCCACCTCTTTGAGGTCCGCACCTTTGACCTGCAAAACCGTGGGCATGAACTACACTGGATGCACGAGATTAAAGTTACAGATGCAGCATGCAACAATGCAACACTCCAACATGACACTCCATCTTTCTTGACCTGGGAAACTGCCTTGACAGATAGAATCCAAAGTCATAGACTAAAATATACTCAATGAACATTTTAGAAGGATGAGAGAAGGCCATGGACTAAGGGAATAATATCTGTGTGCATATATGTGTGTGTGTGCACATGTATATATATATAAAAGTGGTAGCAATTAACTGAAATGTATTGGTAAGTGTAAGAGCTGAGCATGATGTTGATGGTATAGAGTAAGGGTTGGAACATGTTGGGCCAGTCAAGACAGAGTTAATTTTTACAGGTAGCTGGGGGGATGACACAGCCACAACAGCTGACCCAAAGCTAACCAGCTAGCCAAGGCTGTGCTCAGTTACAAAGGAGGCTGGCCAGGTGGCAGTCGCTCGGTTCAGTGCTTTTGAGTTTCATGCAGAAGCTGCTGTTCATGACAGGGAGGTATTGGCACAGGCTGCAGTTGGGAATCCGCTGGAGACATTGGAGGAGGTGAGCTGCGGCTCTGGGATTGCCATGTGGTGCAATTGCACTGTTTATCCATCACTTTTCATATTCCTTCATTCATAGTGTTGTTATAGTTTCTCCAGGGTTTGTTGTTTGTTTCTTTGTTTGTTTCTTTGTTTGTTCTTTGTTTTTCACTGTTCCAGTAAACTGTTCTTGTCCAATGCATGAGTTTTGCCTATTTTTTCCTGATTCTCCATCCCACAAGGTGTAGGAGAGAGGTGAGTGAGCAGCATGTGGTTTTGGTTGCCAGCAGGGGCTGGGGCTGGGTCTAAACTACAACAGTCAAACAAGGGCTCAGTGCCCTTTACACAGACCATCTGCCACGTGAACATCACTTCAGCAACTCATGAAGTTTCTAACTCAGGAGTTTCCTTACCTGTAATGTGGCAGTTCTTAATGTGGCTGACCCTGTGCACCCCAAGGAGAAGTTGTGAGGGCAGGGAGACGTGTGAGGGGCTCGAAGGAGGGGGCTGCCTGCGGGCTGCAGGGCTGCTGGGGAAAGACACTGGGATGCAGCAGGGACTTTGGGGCAGTGAGCACACAGTGGCGTGAGAAAGTGTCTTCCTCTCATGGTGTGCTTGCCCTTCCCAGCCTTCCTCAGCCTTGGCGGCTCTCCTTCTATCCCTGCTTAGCTCTGGGGCTGCTCTCAGATCAGCCCCGTTGCACTCTGGCATCCTTGGCACTGCCCTGACCATCCTGTGCTCATTCTCATAGTCACCCTCCCCAAACAGTTACTGGGGCTATGACCAGACCTCTGGTGGAGAACCCCATGGGGGGATGCAATGCCATTTAGAACCATGCAGGATCATGCTGGACCCCTGGAGAGTAAGACTTTATTCTGTCCTAATATCACCCCCACAGCTGCCATTCCATCTCTCCTCATCTCCCAAAAAGGCAAAGGATGGGCTAGGAGATGATGGAAGCAACCTGCCTTACTACATGGGGGGAACAGAAAACAGAAAGTAAACAACAGTGTTTACAGGAAGCCAACACTGATGGTCTCTATGGCCACTGGCCCACAAGCCATGTTCATCAGGTGCCACAGGTACCCCCACATCCTTGTCCCATGTCCCTTTACAGCCTCATCCTCAATCCTTCTATAGCCCTCCCTGGCCTCATCCTGCCTCAGCGTTTCACTAGCATTTTTTTGTGCTCCAGACTGGATATCATGTACTACATTCTAGCTGGTATTGCTTGAAACTATCTGGCTTTCACTCGTTTTTTCTGTAGATGTTTTTGTGTGTCCCAAATACAAATTTGGAAACTCATTCATCTCTGAGAGGCTGATTTTAGTGGGCACAAGGTCCCAGGTACAGCTAAGTGCCTGCCAAACACTATTTCTGCTGGTGACAACCAACCATGTTAGGTTGTTTGGGGGGGATTTCTAATATCCCATAGCAGTTGCTAAAAATTCTGTCCCATTTCAAACCTACTTGACTACAAGTTCAAGCATTTTTGGTTTTAAGAGTCCTGTTCATTCCTTCCCACCTGTCCTGAGGACAGCAGATGACATAGAACATGTAGATGTCACTGTATTCCTCAACATCTATAGCTATTGCTTGGTATTTCTGGTGAAAAATGAGAACCCCTATCAGATACTGTAGTTTCAGGTATCTGCAAATGATGTCACACAAGAGTGCTTTGAATACTCCTGTAGTGTCAGCTTTACTGGTGGGAAAAGCTACCCAACCTGTGAGGTGATCCATGATAACCAGCAGGAGCTTAAATCTGCTTACGGGAGGCATGTCAGCATAAACAATCTGCAGTCTTGGAATGGGAAATATGCCCATGGTCATACTCCAACCTCCTGTTTGGGTTTTGCATCAGAAAGCTTCTGCCTGTGGGACAAGAACTCACAGTCCTTTGTACTGCCACATGTATTTTGGGAGCTGCCCATATTTTCCTAATCTGGTGAACAACTGCTGTCATTCCTCCATGTGTTTGTGTCCTGGTTTTGTTAAAAACAAGTTTTCTCTTCAGTGAATTTTGCCTGTCAGCTAAAGCCTTCATATTAAACTGCACTTTCCTGGAGAACCAGACACATGTTTGGTAAACCTAGCAATGGAATGCAAACTTATTGGTAGCATGGATGGACATCTCGCGAGAGGGGCGACGAGAAACAAGTGACCAAGAAACTGACCAACTGTGTATAACATTCCATTCACGTGAATACTTCATATAAAAGTGGGAGATCCACGAGGATCTCGTCCCTTTTTTCCCTTTTGCCCTTTTTCCCTTTTCTTCCCTTCTGCTTATGGCCGACAGTAGGAGAGGATCTTGCTGGTCGTCCCTGCGAACTGAGGCCTAGTGAGAGACTGAATCCAGCTCCGGTTGGCTGCAGAGTCTAATCCAGGACTTTGGGTGCCGGCTCTGCAGTTGCTGAGACTTTCAAGATTGGTTTTGTATATTTTGTATTATTTTCTCTATTCTTATTAGTAGCATTAGTAAAACATCTTTCATTTTTCCAACTCTCTTCTCTCTGTTCTTCTTTCCCTCCCAATCGCCTGTCCTTAGTGGGAAGGGGGGAGAGGGAGGGGGAAAAAGAGGGAAGTGGGGGGGGAGAGGAGGTTAACAATACATCTGCCAGGGTTTTATTGTCACCCCGCAATCTTAACCCTCGACAGTTTGTCAGGAAAACACTTAGCCAAGTCATTAAGGATTTTCTTGGTAAAACAGCTGTTCCTCCAAGAGTCCAAATTCCAGTTTCATCTTTCACAGCCTCCCAGCTTTCCCATCAAGCCATTTGGGTCTGGATTATTGATAAACTGTCCAGTCATTGCAAAGGGAGTTGCTATGGTGTTACATTCATTATATAGGTTGGCAGGCAACAGCTCTAGCTGCTTTATCTGACAAATCATCATTTATTTAATTTCACTGGATCCTTTGGCATGAGCTGGACAACATTCTATGGTGATTTCCCTTGGAAGATTAATGACTTCAACAGTACTCGGATCTCAGTCTCATTAGAAATATTTTTTTTCCCAATGAGATAAGGAACTTTCACTCTTTCCTTAGCACATTTGTTTTATAGCACACGCTATAGGCATATTGAGAGTCAGTATAAATAGTTAGTTGCTGGTTACATTCCCAACAGACTGCTCTACTAATGCAGTTAATTCAGCCCTTTAGCACTCACTGAGGGTTATAGAAGTTCTGCTTCAAGCATAGCCCATGGGTTGTTTTCCATTCCCGTAGTATGAAGATCCAGCCGTGAAAAAGGTTAGATCTGAGTTCTCTAGAGACTGAGTTTGCAGGCGGCTTGAGTAAAACACTGCCTTAGTACAGTCACAATGCAGGTCACCATGAGAGGGAACAGTCACTAAAGTTGTTCCAGGGTTCAAAACATCACATCTTCTTAAAGTAATATCACCTGCCTTTAAAATTACCTGGCCTGATGACGTTATCCTCTATGCACTCCAGGAGTCTCCTGGATCACCTGCAGCTCATCATTCTGCTCTTCCAGCAGGTGGTGGGGTGGTTGAAGTCAACCTGCAGGCCGAGAGCCTGCAAGCACAATGCCTCCTGTAGCTGGAATAAAGAAGGTTTCATCAATAGTTTTGCCCCAATTGAGAGGCTAATAGTAGACACAAAACCACAAGGTTCCCTTTGCTGCTTTGGTCTCTGATTCTTACCCATGTGCTTTGAACATGCTGGTGGCTATTCTTCAGAACAGCTCTTCCTGACCCATTTCTTGACTCAGAGGGCACCCGTCTCCACCTCCTTCTTTGACTGTCCATTCAGCATAGTCTGGAGCCACTCATTGCTGCACTCCCTGTCATGGGATGCATCCCACCAAGTTTCAGTCGTGCTAACTAGGTTGTGGCTTTCTAGTAGTAACCATCTAGGGCTTCCATCTCCTCGTGTTTGTTGCCCATGCTGTGTGCATTGATGTAGAGGAATTTCAGCTGGGCTGTTGACCGTGTCACCTTTATAGAGCAACCCACCTTTGTTGCTGTGAGGTATGTCATCGGTATTCCCCTCTTGTCTCCGATTACCTCAGGAGCCCCTGGCTCATCCATCTGGGAGTTCTAGTGTGCACCAGTGTACCCAAGACATCGCAGGGCAACAGTGCTGAGGGCCCTCGTGAGCACTCCATCCCTCTAACCTTGCCATGTCATCCCATGGCTTGTCACAGGTGAACCCTCTCCCTTCAAGTCTAGTTTTGAAGTTCTGTCAATCTGGTCTGCTAGCTCCTGAACAAAGACCCTCTCTCAATTTTGAGAAGAGTGAGCCTCATCCACTGACAGAAAGCCTAATGTCACGTAGACCATCACATTAATCAAAAGCCCTAAATTCAGCTGGCTGTCAATGAACACCCCTTGCCTCATTTTTCACCAGGCAGCTTTCCAGCCACTGTTGCCCACGTCTGCAGTGTTGCACGGGTTGTCGTGACCCAAGTGCGGGACCCAGCACTTGGCCTTCTTGAAACCTCTTACAACCGGCCCCAGTCCATTGATCCAGCCTGAATATGTGGGCAACATCCAATACCACGGTGAGATAAACACAAAAGGAGCCTGGTGCTGTGTGGGTCTGCATGAGTATGCCTGGTGAGGAGGAGCAGGATGAGGCTGTGTACTGCAGCTAGCCCTGGGGTACCTTGGGGTTAAGGCTCCTTGGAACGTCTAAGCATCCCTGGCACAGCAGTGGGGTGGCAAATGGGTGGCAGAAGGGACAACAGCTCCTGAGAAGGTTTTTCGCTGGCTGAGCATCTGTCCTGGCAGTCACTGACCTGCAGGGGCCAGGGCTTCTCTGCAAGGTGATGGGGAGGCCTTGTCATGCATAGAATTTTTACACAGCTTTGTTTTAGCAGCAATTTACGATTTATTGACACTTTTTGGTAGATTACGAAGACAGGTTGTATAATTACTAATAGTGCTTAATCATCAGCCAATTTACCAGAGTCATATAAGTGAAATTTTTTATAAGCAATCAAAAATAGCTACAGGGTTCATGCTAAACTCACATCAGGGGTTTTTAACTGAAACACACACACAAAAAGGGTAAACTGAAACACACACACACACACACACACAAGCAGACAAATAGATAGACAAAGCAGTTCTAAAATAAAATTAAACATACACACAAGATAAATGATAATTAAAATTTCTTTCCATGAGTATTATAAATTTCTGACTTTTCAGTGTTGACATTCACCAAGACAATCACCAACTCAGCAAAATTAGACCTTTGATCTTTGTGAAATCACCACCAGATGATGACTGAATCTACATTTCACTGTCAACAGGTGATCACTGAGTCATCAAGAAATGGGCCCTGAGAGGCATCCCCATCAGGGCGAATCACTGGCTCACATCCTGCTGTGATCCAGGACAGCTGCAAGGGTCTCACTTTAGGACCACTGTTTATAGGACTGCAAGATGATTGACTTTGGTCAGTATTTTTCCACTCCAGCCATATCCTGCATCAGACAGTCCTGGCCTTTCGCAGACTGGGCAACGATCCAGTTGGTCGGAGTCTCTGGTGCAATCAGGTGGTGCGTGATTCACAGAATGGTTGGGGTTGGAAGGGATGTCTGGAGATCATCTAGTCCAACACACCTGCTAAAACAGGTTCACCAGAGCAGATCACAGAGGAATGTGTCTATGTCAGTTTTGAATGTCCCCAGAGAAGGAGACTCCACAACCTCCCTGCACAGCCTGTTCCAGTGCTCTGGCACCCTCAAAGTGAAGACGTTTCCCTTCATATTCAGCTGGAGGTTCCTATACTTCAGCCTTTGCCTGTTACCCCTCATCTTATTGTTGGGCACCACTGAAAGGAGTCTGGTCATATCCTCTTGACATCCACTCTTGAGATATTTATAAACATTGATGAAATGGTCTCTCAGCCTTCTCTTCTCCAGCCAGAACAGACCGAGCTCTTTCAGTGTCACTTCATAAGAAAGGTGCTCTAGGCCCCTAATCATCTTTGTAGCCAAGAGCTGGACTCTCTTCAGTAATTCCTTGTCCTTCTTGAACTGGGGAGCCCAAAACTGGACACAGAACTCCAGATGTGGCTTTACCAGGGCAGAGTAGAGGGAGAAGAAAGCTTCCCTCGACCTACTTGTTACACTCTTCTTAATGCACGCCAAGCTATCATTGGACTTCTTGGCCACAAGGCACATTGTTGACTCATGGTCAACCTGTTGACCACCAGAACTCCCAAGTCCCTCTCTGCAGCACTTCTTATCAGCAGGTCCACCCCTAACCTGTACTGGTGCCTGGAGTTATTCCTCCCAGCTGCAGGACCATACACTTGCCCTTGTTGAACTTCATCAGGTTCTTGTCTGCTAGCCTGTCCAGGTCTTGCTGAATGGCAGTACAGCCTTCTGGTGTGGCAGGCCTTCCTCCCAGCTTGATGTGATCAGTAAACCTGCTGATTGTCCCTTCTCCCTCTCTGATCATGACAAGGACATTGTTGGCCTCCCTTGTGATCACCAAGGACCGATTAATTGTCCCACCTCACTCCACCCTTTGATCAAAACAAGGACATTTGTCTTTTGGGCAGGGCCATAATGCTGGCCCATGTAGTGATCACCAGATGAGGAAGAGCTGTTCATTTCTACTTGTTACCTTGTGATCAAAGCAAAACACTTGTAACCAAAGTGGGAACACAATGTCATCTTGTCTTGAGATTGCCATGTGGCCCCTAACCGTTCTGTACCACCACATTCCACACTGTGACTAAGGCCAATCCATCGCTCCACAAAGTGGTGGTGTGATCACCTCTTGCCTCTGTGCCCATAAACAGATTGTGCAGTATTCCTGTTGTAGTTTGAGTGAAATTTTTCATATTTGGTTAGCATATATATCTATACACATATATATAAGAAAGAGATACATGTTATTCTGCCAAATGTGGTTCAACAGTACTATATACACGGGGCGGGGCGCGGAGGGTGGGGGGAGGGGTGCTGGCGGCGTGTAATTTGTTTATCCATTGTTCAGGAAGTCTCATTTCCCTAGGTTTTCCATGACAGAGATTCGTGGTTGGATCTCTTGATTTTCGTTTCAGGGTTGTCAAAGTCCTGACATTCAGTTGTTATTTTGCACCTGCAGCTGGGAAAGAATACGTTCTTGGCAATAACTAAAATTTTGTTCTGTTTCATCTACCTTTACATGTCGTTCTGCTCCTTTACTTACCTCCAGGGATGCAGGTCCCCTTATCTTCAGAGGTCTTTTTTGCTTAATGAGGCAGGAAGTTCAGAAGTTCAGAGCTTGCAGAAGTTATGCTAAATAAAATTCTATGATGTTATGCAAATTCTATATGGTCAGTTTCAGAACACGTTGTGTAAGAAACAGTATACCAAATAATTCGGAAGCTAAGGTAATCCACTTCCTTTACAGCCATTCTCCAAACTTTAATGTATAAAAAAAAGTTAAACAATGACCATAGTATAACAAGAGTCACTGAAATCACCATAAGGTTCAATGTTCCAGCAAGGAAGGCCTTTCCTCAAGATACCTGTTCCCTGGGCAGGACCATAATGCTGGCCTGAGTAGTGATCACCAGGTGAGGAAGGCCATTTCATTTCTACTCACTGTCCATGAGATCAAAGTAAGAACACTTGTAACTGAGGTGAGAACACGACATTGGCTTGTCTTGAAATCACCATCTGATGTGGCGATGCACTCGACTCCCACCACTCCCTCAGCCAAACCAGCAGCAGTTTGGAACAGACTCCAAAGGAGGTAAAGGCCTGAGCTGCAGCCAGACCAAGGACTCCTATTAAGAAACCCACAAGGAAGCAGAACAGTACACCAAACAGTGATAAAGTGTGGGTTCAGGGACTCTCGTGCATACATTTTCACAGTATGCAATCTGACTACAAGGCAAACACTTTATTCCATAACTATGACAGCCTGGGTGAGCCTACTTTGAGCTCTCTCTGCTGAACAACTGTAGCTGTGTGGTGATGATCTTTTACTACTCATAGATCACTGAATGAGACGAATTTCAGTTTCATATCAGTCCTCCAGCTCCAGTA
This sequence comes from Streptopelia turtur, assembly GCA_901699155.2. Classification (NCBI taxonomy): domain Eukaryota; kingdom Metazoa; phylum Chordata; class Aves; order Columbiformes; family Columbidae; genus Streptopelia; species Streptopelia turtur. Next base: position 117,542 of record CABFKC020000007.1, read on the forward strand.
AATCTGTGTTCAATAGAACAAATCCCTGAGAATGATAAAGTTGTGTGATTGTTAATATACTGTCTGCTTTCTGTTACTTCATAAGCTGAATTTTCTGACATTTGAAGCTTTATGTTGTAAAGTACTGCTCATATTTACTAAACTTGCATCTACTTAATGGAAACAAAAGCATCTACAGACTACCGTGGACATCTGTGAGATGAGACCTGTTCTGAACTTTGCTGGAAGGAATGTAATTGACTGGGGAAAAAATTATGTCTTCAAGTCCAGCAGGAAGCAATCATGGACACCTAAAATATAAGGCCCGTTCTGCACTTTACTGGGAAGAAATAGGATTCATTCGGACAAAAAAAACACCTTCAAGGGTGGCACAAAGCGCCTATGAACTGTAAACAACATCTACAGCTAAGCAAAACAATGGCCAATGTGAGGTCAATGAAAAGAATCCAACGAGAAGCAAGAAGACCGCAGACTCAAATAGTGCTATTGGACTGAATCATGATGTCAGGGACAGGTAAATAGTCTGTAAGGGTATAAAAACAGAGGGATTTCTGTGCTTGGCTGGGATCTCTGCAAAGGGACTCATCTCGAGCCAACCCTGATGCTGGACTACTCCATCAAATTATTTATTTCTTCAAACTTTGATGCCTGAGAGTTTGCTTCAAGTGACCGAGGATCCAGACTCCAAAGTGACGTGACACCAGGCCCCTAGAGGGGACGTAAGCAGGTTGAGATGCAGAAAGATGAAACTTTGCAATCCCAGCCAAGCAATATAAAGAATCAGGTGTGCACATATATAACCCTCTTCTCTTTGAGAAGGAGTTTAGAAAGCAAGGAGGTCCATTTTAAGCCTTATGATTCAATGGGAGGACCTCTCTCTACCCTTTTGCATCTCCTGTCCCCATAGAAATCACTCCAAAACAACTCTCACCTAATTCTGCTTGATGTATTTCCTCCATGCAGTAACTAATAGAGTGAGCCTTGACATCAAACTCTATTAAGTCATACTTTTCTTTTTTTGTGATCTTAAACACTGCTCTGTGAAAAGTCGAATGTTAAATCACTCATTTGCATTTTCTAAACGAGTTCTGTAAGAAGCAGTATAACAAATTATTCAAGAAGCTAAGTCAACCTACTCCTTAAACATCATTCTTCAGACTTTGATATGTAAACCAAAGTTGAAAACAACCATAGTGTAATAAGAGTCACTATAAATCCTGATCGTGCATAGCACAGGGTTCAGTGCTCCGTCTGCTGTTGGAGACCTTCCGGGACCTCTCTCTGTGATTTTTCAGTGCTCCGAGGAATCTGGAGAGGTCGCTAGCCAGGTCATCAGTCTCAGAGGAGACATCAGCCAGCTCTTTATACACCCTTGGATGAATCCCATCAGGCCCCATCAACTTGTAGGGATCCAGCTGGAGTAGCAAATCCAGTGCAAGTTCAGGATTGTTCACGTAGCCATGGTTCTCTAACAGAGGGCTATGGGGGCCCCAAAGTCCATCTTCAGTGTTTAAGACTGAGGCAAAGAAAGCGTTAAACATCTCAGCTTCGTCTATGTGCCTGTTAATAAGGTGATCATACTTATCAATTAATGGGCCAATGTTATTTCTAGTGTGCATTTTGTCATTAACATATTTTTAAAAGCCTTTTATATTGTTCTTCACAGTACTCGCCAGCTTCAATTCTAATTGAGTTTTGGCTGCACATTTTTTTTCCCTGCAGTGGCAAGCAGCATCTCGGTAGTCCTCCCATGTTGCCTGACCTTGCTTCCACTGACCATGTAATTTCTTTTTATGCTTGGGTGGGACGTCTGTGCAGGTACCAGCCTGAGCCAACCCTCCTGCTACTCTACTCCTTTTACTCATTCATTCATTCATGCATGCATGCATGCATGCATTTATTTTAAATTTCTGACAATATCTGAGACACCTAAACAGTAAGCAGAACCCTTAATTGCTCCCCTGCGACAGTTCGTCAGCATTTCAGGTGCAATCAGAGGGTGCCTTATTGTCTCATCTCACTCTCGGATCACAGCAAGACCAATGTTGCCTGCCTTGTGATCACCAAGCAAGGAGAGCTTAATTGTCTCAACTCAATCCACCTTTTGATTAAGACAAGGACATTTGTCTCCTAGGGCAGGAATATAATGCTGGCCAGCCTAGAGATCATCAGGTGAGGAAGGCCTGCTCGTTTCTACTCACTGCCCTTGCAATCGAATCAAGAACACTTGTAACCAAGCTGAGAACACAAACTCATCTGGTTTTGAGATTGCCAGGTGTCCCCAGGCCAGTCTGCACTGCCACGTTCCACTCCGTGACTAATTCAATCTATCACTCCACAGAGCAGTGGTGTGGCCACCTCTTGCCTTTGTGCCTATAAAGAGATAATGCCATCTCCCAGTCATAGTTTGGGTAACATAGCTAGAGAAATATACCTATAAAAGAAAGAGATACATGTTATTCTGTCAAATGTGAGTCAACAGTACTATATAGAAAGGGAAGATTGTGATTTGTTAAGCCATGGTTCAGCAAGTTTCTTTTCCCTGGGTTTCCCACGGCAGAGGCTCAGGTGTAGATGTCAGAAACTCTTCTGTAAGAAAAAAATTATTTGCAAGGAGCAGCACAGAGCAGCTCGAGCTGGATGCCTCCTGAAGAGGGACCTTGAATAACCTTAGGCAATTATGCCCCTACAATCCAAGCCTCCCACCCCGTGCATCACTCTGGACCAACTGCAAAGTTCAACTCTGAGATCTCATTGAATCAAAGAATAGTTTGGGTTGGAAGGGACCTTCAGAGGTCACCTAGTCCAACCACCCTGCAATGAGAAGGGTCAACTTCAACTCGATCAGGTTGCTCAGAGCCCCGTCCAGCCTGGCCTGGGATGTATCCAGTGTAGGGGCACCTATCAGCTCTCTGGGCAACCTGTTCCAGTGTTTCACTGTCCTTATCCTAAAAAAATTCTTTCTTATCTCTGGTCTAGTCTTACTTCTTTTAGTTTAAAACCATAACCCCTTGTCCTATCACATCAGGCCCTGTCCCAGTCTTTCTTTACAGGCTTCTTCTAAGCACGAGTTCATGTCCAGCTTTCCATTCACCAGTATTCTCAAGTTATTTTCTACGGGGCTGCTCTCAACCCCTTCATCCCCCAGCCTGTATTGATATTGAGGTTTGCCCAGACCCAGGTACAGGACCGTGCACTTGACCTCATTGAACGTCATGAGTTTCATATGCACCCGCTTCTCAAACTTGTCCAAGTCCCTCTAAATGGCATCCCATCGCACAGGTGTGTCAACTGCACAACTCAGCTTGGTGCCATCTGCAAACTCGCTAAGGGTGCACTCGATCCCACTGTCTGTGCCATTGAGGAAGACATTAAACACTCCTGGTCCAAACGTGGACACCTCAGGGACATCAGTTGTTACCGGTGTCCAACCAGACATTAATAACTACCCTCTGGTTGTGACCATCCAGCCAACTCTTCATCGACCACACAGTCTCCCTCTTCTTTGTTGGATCTCATGGTTTTTGTTCAGGGGGCTGCCAATCGAAGTCCTGACCTTTAGCTGCTTCTCCTGTAGCTAGAGAAAAAAAAAGTTCAGTGCTCCCCTGCCCTCCCATGTGGTGTCCTTGCAACTGTTCTGTCCTCCCCTGTCATGTCCATGATGATCCCCTACCTCTCCTGATGGTATCCTTGATGCTCCCTCATCTTTCACCCTAGAATTCATTGGCTGGTGTCACCTCCCAGTCCCAGGGCACACAGGATATGCTGGAGGCTGAAGGCCACTGCTGTCTGCCCATCTCTATGTGAGACCCCCAGTGCTCTGACCCCTCCTGCCTGTTTTCCCCATCACCACTGTCCCCAGAGGCAGGGACAGGCTGGGTCTACTGTTTCCAATGCTGGGCCATGGCTCAGCACTGACCTGCAGCCCTGGACATGCTCACCTCCACCACCTGCTTCATCCCACAGAATTCAGGACCACCTTCGATAGTTGGTACAGGAATGAAGGTGGGAAGGAGATTTTGCTGACCCCCTGGTATGAGCAGAGACGTGTCTATGACAACCACTGGAAAATCATAAGGTATCTTTTGTCCCCGTTGCATGTGCATCATCTGCACATCTCTGGGGGTTGAGGCTCTTCCACCCTGCACTGCTGAGCACCCAGCAGAGCTGCTGCCAGTGTGGGGGTGACCAAGGATGTGGTACTCATGCAGGGAAGCCCAGGGCGTCCTGCCAAGGTGCAAATGCTGTTGTGGGTGGGATGGTGCTGAGTGGGTGTTCAGTACTGGGAGGGTGCATTTTTCCTGTGCAGTGGTGCATTTCCCACCTTTACATCTCCTCTCACTGTGTCCCTGCAGAAGTGGCACCTATACTTTCATCCACCTGTACCCGTGGCCGGTGAGTAGCATTGTGTGAGACTTCAACACTGATGGAAGCACCTGGGATGCAGACCCCCTCTCCTGCACCAATATGGGCCAGCACTCACAGGAGAAGGGTGGCAGTGCAGGGCATTTCAAGGCTGATGGAAATGCCTGGAATGCAAACCCCATCTCAGGCTCCACCATGTGCTTCTAATATGCAGATGCCCTTTCCTGCCCCACCACCTGCTTCTTCATATGCAGATGCCCTCTCGTGCTCCATCACCTGCTTCTAATATGCAGACCCCATCTCCTGCCCCACTACCTGCTTCTGATAATAAAGCTTTGCTGCAAACACAACCCAGCTCCTGTCATGTCATGGCTCAGTGCCCATGTTCCCCTGTTCCTCCAATGGCATCCCACAGCCTCTCCTGTCAGCATCCCCAAAGCCCAGTGTGTGTCTCTGCTGTGACCTTCCCCATGGTCCAGGCTCCTCCATTGCAGCCCCCTCCACCCCACTGTTCTCTCTCAGGACTCCCACCTTGCCCAGGGAGCAGGACCCTGCTCAGTCTGGCGTGGTGCCCTGTGGCCCAGCTCCCACCAGGGTGGGCCTTGACAGGAGGTCCAACATGGGCAGCTGCTGCCCAACTACAACCCCTTCCACTACAAAAGAAGATGAGTGGACAGAGGGCAGCAGTGCAGGCAGGGCCAGGGCACTGTGCACAGCGACCACCATTGCTGCTACCATCATACTGAGCCTCCCCTGCTGTCTCCTGCTCGCTCTGGCCCTGCTCAGCCCCCGCACCACTGCTGCCAGGAAGGTAAGAGGAGCCGGGAGGCACTGGTGGGGCAGGGGGCTGCTTGCTCCTGCTGTGCCATACGGTCCCATGTCATGCTGTCCCCAGGGTGCAGGGTGAGTGGATGAGGAGCTTCATGCCCTGTCTGTGCTCTGCTGTACCATGCTGTATTGTGCCATCCCTGGGGTGCAGTGAGAATGGCTGATGGACTATGAACAATATCTACAGCTAAACAAAATAAAGGCACATATTAAATCAGTGAAAAAGATCCAATGACAAGCAGGAAGACCCCAAAGTGAAATATTACTATTGGACTGAACCATAGTATGAATGGTCTGCAAAGGTGTCAAAGTCAATGCTTTTCTCTGCCTCTCTTTTCTCACCTGAAAGTTTGCCTCTGGAGCTCCAAGACACAGATTCCAGAGTGCAGTGTTGTCAGGGAGGGAAGACTCCTGAATATTTGTTTCATGAACGGTTACGGGCAGCTGGAGTGAATGTAAACAGCATTTGACTTAGCATATTTCCCCCATGCAGTAAATTAAAGAATGAACTGGCCACCAAACTCCTTTAAGTCACACTTGTCTTTGAGAAATCTAACCACTGTTCTGCAGTAAGCAGAACACTGATTTACTCCCCCCGCAACAGTAGGGCTTGGAGACATGGGGCTGGAAGACAAGGGAAGGACAGAAGCTGGGTAACTGCACTCCCTGACCATGGCTTTGGGCCTCAGCAGCTGCCTTCTTGCCCATGCACCTGTCTGAGTCACCTGCAGGGGTCCTGTGGTGGGTGGTGCCAGGCAGCATCCCTGGTGTGGAGCAGCACGATGCCACATGGCCAGGGTTTGGGGTGAAGGCTGCATGCAGCCAGCATGCTCATCTGGCCTTATCTGGCATCTCTGCATCCCAGTCTGCTCCATCATCCCATTAAACTCCCTTTCCAGCTACTGCTCTGGGTGGGAGGCTTGGTCCTGGTGCACAAATGAGGGAGTGCTTTGTGGCAGCCGCAACAGAGGGCACCATGATCATGAGCTGGGAGCCTGGGGTGTTGGTGTGGTCCAAAGTCCAGGCTGGACACTGGAGAGACCAGGGAAGGGACCTGGGACACAGGGGCAACTACTGGGCACACTGAGCGGCTAAGGACAGATGTTGGAGGGATGCTTGGTGTAAAAGGAATTGCAGTATTTGTATTGTTGAAATTTGCCATGTGATATTGGAATACATTATTAAATAAATGTGGTTAGGTTATACAACATTTTAATGTGCTTTTCTCATTAATGGTTTCTTTGTGGTTTTTTTTTCATTTGGTTGGTTGGTTGGTTTGTTCTTTGCTACTGACTTACTACGTGCTGTTTATTTTTATTTATTTTAGACTATGGAAATGATGTTAGACAAAAGCAAATTCAAACTATTTTCTTATTTGAGTTCAAAATGGGTCGTAAAGCAGTGGAGACAACTTGTAACATCAGCAACTCATTTGGCCCAGGCACTGCTAACGTTGTGAAGTGTCTCTGGGCAACCTGTTCCAGTGTTTCACTGTCCTTATCCTAAAAAAATTCTTTCTTATCTCTGGTCTGGTCTTACTTCTTTTAGTTTAAAACCTTAACCCCTTGTCCTGTCACATCAGGCTCTGTCCCAGTCTTTCTTTACAGGCTTCTTCTAAGCACTGAAAGGCTGCACATTACCAGTTCATGTCCAGCTTTCCATTCACCAGTATTCTCAAGTTATTTTCTACGGGGCTGCTCTCAACCCCTTCATCCCCCAGCCTGTATTGATATTGAGGTTTGCCCAGACCCAGGTACAGGACCGTGCACTTGACCTCATTGAACGTCATGAGTTTCATATGCACCCGCTTCTCAAACTTGTCCAAGTCCCTCTCAATGGCATCCCATCGCGCAGGTGTGTCAACTGCACAACTCAGCTTGGTGTCATCTGCAAACTCGCTAAGGGTGCACTCGGATGTGTGGCGCCGGAGGTCCATCGGCCCCCCCGCCGGACTGAGCAAGGCCTTCCTTTTTGCTTTGTTTGTTTTCAGTGTCTCATCTGGTGCGCTACAACTGTTATTCCAAAACCTGGATTCTGTACTTGATGTGCATACGAAAAGCCAAATTTAGTGCACCGACATGAGAGACAGCCTGTCACAGAGTTGCGCAAGTCTGGATATTGGAATAAAGCTAGTATGCTAGAGAGAAAAATAACAGCTACTACACGCAAAATTTTTACAACCACATTCACGCAATAAGGAACTAAATTACTCATGATTTTCTGAATTATCACAAAATGCACATTTTGAGTCAACGGATTCTCATGATTTAACGGACTACGAACTTATCATACCATATAGCACAGACCCACTAAAATTGCAACATACTTAAACAGATACCCACAAAGAAAACAGGTTAATGAGGTTAATTCACTAAAATGAATTTCAGTCTTCTTGTTGTGAAGTGTCATCTTCTCTCATTCTACACTGTCAGAAAATGGCTAAAAGAGAAAGGGCATGGCCCCAGAGACCCTCTCTACGAAGTGGATCTCTTCTAGTTAGCATGAGTAGGCCTCAGTTAGCATGAGCTGAGCAAGGGTAAGTGGGAAGGTACTGACCGAGAGAGGCCTGGGTAAACAAAGTTCAGGAGGCAGCTCTGAGATAACGGGGGAGTCACATACCAGAGAAACCACAGAAGGGGATGGGCTCATTATGTATGCTGGGATGGGCTCATTATGTATGCTATCAAATCGGTGTCTGACGAGTAGGCATAATTAATAGAACTGCCTTATAAAGGTCTGTGCTATAAATAGAATTGCTATAAATAGAACTGTTATAAAGGTCTGTGCTCTGCATGTGCTATAAAGGTCGGCGCTTCGCGGCAATAAATGAAGTATGCTTATCATCCATACTGGATCGGCTGCATTTCTTCCTCCGTCGCTGCAGGCCAGAACCTATGCCAGGGTCTTGATCCCCGACATTTGGCACCCGAACAGGGACCTACAAGGACTAACGAGGACTTACAAGGATTAACGGGGACCTGCAAGGACTAACGAGGACCACGGAGATCAACGCGGGGACTGAGTGACAGAAAGGACAGGGCCCCGGGAGCAGCGACCGGCGGGCAAAGAGCGACCGAACACTGTGCTGCGGTGTGTCGTCTCCGACGCCTGAACCGATTGAAGTTCGCCACTGAAGGGCTACAGGCTGAGGGCTGCAAAAGGAGGAGGAGGAACCAAGGTATTTCAATAGGTATTATTCTTTTACAAGGAGGAGCAAGGACCTCGGTATTTCAATAGATATTGTTTTTACAAGGAGGAGGAGGAACCGCGGTATAGATTTAAAAGTAGCCCTAAATCTTTTACGGAGCTTTTTAGAAAATCAGGGGGTTGATAATAGTTGCGTTAAACAGCTAGCTGGTCTAGTAGCAACAGGGAGAACTAAGGGGTGTTTTCAAGATCCGGATTTATTGTTTGATGAGGGAGAGTGGAGAAAACTAGGAGATGTGTTATGGGATATGGTTATAGATGATGACATATCAGCGAAGTACCTCAAAGGACTATTAACTTGGTGCAGAGGCAATGGGTATCCTGCTGACCTGTCAGGAGTTTTTCAAATTGGGACTTGGAAAAAAATGGGAATTGTGTTGTGGAAGGCAATAAGTCACCGTGAAAAATATATTCTCGGCCTTGTAACCGCCTGGAAACTGATAATTACTACAGTGAAGCAATTAAAACCTGAAAAGACTGTTACAAGCATTAGTGACTCAAAACTTGAACTTTGGGACAATATAGAGCAGAAAAAAAATGGGATAGAGTCAGCAATGGAAATCATGGGACTGTCTTAAAAGACCTTAAGGCTGAACGATCTGCTGCTGCCGGAATTTTTGCAGCATTGCAGTCCGGGGCGGGGGGAGGAAAAATGCCGAGCGGGTAGCCTCCTGTACCATCATCTAACCCTGGTGAGAACAGCAAGTCCAGAGGATTGGAGTCAGACAACTTGCTCAAAGAACCTGTGAAAGCTGAGAATGCTAAAGTCATAAACAAGTGTACTATCAGTCCTTTTACCAATTTTACCAATCTGCTTTTACTGTCTTTCAACCCTCTAACCCCTACGAAAGAGCAGAAGGAGGCACCGGATAAGGTCTGGGCAAAAGAATTCCGTGAAATGTAACAGCTGCAATTTATTGACTATCTTCAAGAGGCCATCAGTAAGCAGGTTGAGGAATTGGAAGCTAAGGAAGCATTGGTGTTTGAATTGGCAGTGGAGAATGCTAGTGTTCGCTATCAACATGTTGTTTGTGAGTTTTACAGTACATGTTATGTGCTCCTGTGTATTGCCTCTCTGAAAATCAAGCAGCTTGTCAGGAATGTGAGTTAATTGTTTTCAAGCAGACCTGTGCGTTCCCCCGCCTCCCTCCCTCCCTCCCTCTTCTCAAGGTTTTTACTTGCAAGATGGGGTCGGGAATAATTGTTTTCAGTTGTGTTCCTAAAAATATCAGTATTGGGAGGTGTTTTATAACTTGGGAAAGCGCTCGGAATTATGAGAAAGGAAGATCTTGTTGCAAATGAATCCCTACAAGAGATCATTAAATCATTTCAGACGGCTGGGAGAGAGTTAACTGATAACACACAGGTCACAGCAAACTTGTTAGAGTCTGCGAGATTCTTTCCTCATTAACCTGTTTTCTTTGTGGGTATCTGTTTAAGTATGTTGCAATTTTAGTGGGTCTGTGCTATATAGTATGATAAGTTCGTAGTCCGTTAAATCATGAGAATCCGTTGACTCAAAATGTGCATTTTGTGATAATTCAGAAAATCATGAGTAATTTAGTTCCTTATTGCGTGAATGTGGTTGTAAAAATTTTGCGTGTAGTAGCTGTTATTTTTCTCTCTAGCGTACTAGCTTTATTCCAATATCCAGACTTGCGCAACTCTGTGACAGGCTGTCTCTCATGTCGGTGCACTAAATTTGGCTTTTCGTATGCACATCAAGTACAGAATCCAGGTTTTGGAATAACAGTTGTAGCGCACCAGATGAGACACTGAAAACAAACAAAGCAAAAAGGAAGGCCTTGCTCAGTCCGGCGGGGGGGGCCGATGGACCTCCGGCGCCACTGACCTGTTTTGTCAGGGAGACCCAGAGGTACCTCCACCTGGCTGAGCAGTGAGCGGCTCAAAGGTGCAATGCAAAAATTGAGATATTGTTTTAAATTAGTGTGACTGTGATCTATCTGCATATTTGACCTTGGTATTGGGTTTTCATGTCTGAGCTCAGTATTTTAATTTGCATATTTATAATGGGAACCGGTTCCATTGCTAAAATTCCGCCTTGCTTCACCTTAGGATGCATCCTTACACGTTAGAGTAACTTTGAGGGGAAATATTCTGAAAAAAGATGAACTTGAAATGATACTTTAAATGCTGTAATGGATGTGAACTTGGTATTGTATGAAGTTATGAAGTTGTATTTAAAAGTTGCTAGAATATTAACTGATTTAGATTTAGGAAAATAGAGTAATGGATTGAGGTTTATTATACTGGTTTATACTGTTTTTTGACATGTCTAATTGTAAAAGGTAAATGGAACTAAGGAATGTGTAACTCAGAAGTTTCCCAGAGCCTCCCACTTCGTACCAGCCATTATGCCAGCTGCGTGACCTTGGTTATCTCTAAACTGCAGTCTGAAGGGAAGGAAAGAAAAAAAAATGGAAAAACCTGGCTGCCTGCTTTTAAAACGAAAAGGGGGTGGGGGGGGGGAGGTTCTCTCTCCCCCCCACTGCAGCGATGTAATACTGAATGGAGCAGTCCGAGGGTGCAGTTTGAGGTCATGGGAGAAAACGAAAGAAAGGCCGTTTTTTGAGACAAATGGAATGCCAAATTTGGAACAAAGTTTTAATACATGAATTCTTGTATTTGCCCAAAACTCCTATACCTCTCTTAGGTTAAGATTTGTTAAGTAAATTGTAAGCTCAAATAACGTTTTCTGAGAATTCTGTTTAGTTGCATGGCCTACAAGAAGCTGCTGGGATGGTGCAGATCTGCTTGCTGCAAGTGAGAAATCTCCAAGGAAATTTCAAATGCTATTAACAGCCAATGTTGCGATAGAGCAAATTCTACACTGCTAGATCTGAAACAGGACTTCGATCCGGTAAGGGAAACAATATCCAATAACTATGACAGCCAAAATGGAGTTAGACACTTTGAGGAATGAATTTATGACAACCTTACAGGCTGACTGCATTCGATTGGACTTGCAGATTTGTCTATAGCTACAACATAGAAACAACTTGTGGTTATTATGGGACAGTATGATGAGATTGCTAGCAAACTGATATACCGACTGTTATATACCAATTGTCACTCTGATCAAGAAAATGCAGGAAATGAATTTCAGTCTTAATAGGCCATGATCCTTTTGTCATATATGTACCATTTGTGAAATTTAATTCTGATTTTTTTTATTTGTAATCTATGTCTTTATAAATTGCACTAGCTGGTTTTCTTAACAGCACAGCTTTTGGCATGCCTAAATCTAAATTGCTGCAGAACCTGCAAGTCTTTAACATCAGATCATAGGCCATACTTGTGTTTGGTCTGATCCTACATACTTGCAAAGTTTTTGTTGATGATTCTGGTTTGGTGTGGAGATAACAATTGGCATCATTCTGTAAAAATTATTGAAGGTTCAACCCAATTAGCAGAACTTGGCACAGCTTTAAATTACTTAGAGCTTTTTAAGGAGGAACCTCTAAATTTGATTTGTGACTTTGAGTACATAGTCAAGATCTAACACACATATATGGTTCTGAACCTTTTTTTGTTTGTTTGTTTGTTTGTTTTTTTTAAAAAAAGAAGGGGGGAAGTAGGGGAAACACCACAAAACCAATTGTCAAGAGCATTGTATGTGATGAAATACTTTGCAAGTGTGACCCAAAACCATGCTAAATCAGAAAGAACTTACATTAGTTATGGTCAAATCACTAGTCAATGGAAAAGGCCACATCAATTGATAACCTGGGGGAGAGGCTATGCTTGTGTCTTTACAGATCAAGGGCCGCAATGGTTGCTGGCACGAAACGTGAAACCTGTGTTATCTTCCGGATGCACAGGAGGGAGATAAGTTGTGAGGACTGTTTCAGATGTATACCATGGATCCTAATTCAGTGTTACAGATGCTCGCAGACCTGGTGGTCTAGAAGCCTAATAGCAAGCAGGTGGTGTACTTTCTGTGGAGAATGGCAATTTGAACAATCAGGAGGAGATCCAAAAGGGTGATATTATGATTAGATAGTTAATGCATAGATAAGGTAAAATTATGAGATATCTCTACTATAGTAATCTAAGTTTAGCAACTGATAAAGTTTTAGAAGGGATGTTAAGGTTAAGCTATTGATCTTTTAAATAGGTTAAGATAACTTTAAAGATATTAATTCAATTATTAGTATATGTAACATGTGGAATACTTTAGCCAACATGACTGACCAGGACTCTATATGCCTAACTACGATATCTCCGGAAAACCCGTTCCGCATGTGCTTGGTTGGCGTCCCCCTTGGTGGCTGCAGCGGCATCACACAGCTGTTTCGAGTGGTGGTCGGTGCGGAGGCATTGCAGCAGACTGTGGTAGTGCTAGCATGGCACTTTGGATTAACTGTCTCCCGGAAATAGACATTGAACCACAGGAACTGGAATTGCTGGGATCTGTGCCCATGGATGCTTGTATCCAGCTGGTTTGTGAAAAGTGCCAGGACAATATGCTAAAGCATGGATGGATCAGACTGCAAAATGTTAATGCTACCATTGGTGACTATAGAAATGAAACTCGATGGTGTAATGCCTCACAGAAGAATCCGAGGGATGTCATTGATAATGTGGGACAGCGACCCCAAAACCTCCTGTATGGTGTATTCTTGATCTGTGGAGAGCCTGACCAGGAATTCCTTCTAATGCTGTTGGAGGACTGTGTATTTTGGGACGATTAACTCTCTTAACGCCCAATGTATCTATGATACTAGATCACAGAAGAGCAAGATGAGAAAAACACTTTTTGCCTGTGTATGAGTCAAAAGGTGATGATAATGTAGATTTTTGAGGATCAGGGTTAAGGGTTTTAGGATCTCTTGTATCTGGTGTTGGCACAGCTACAAGCTTTAAATATTTTAGAAAATTAGGATGCTGGCTAGTTAAGCAAACTAACAGAACTTTAAAGGCTTTATGTGGACTTTTGTTAGATGTAGATTCTGTAAGACATGCCACACGGTAGACTAGAGCTGCGACAGACTTTTGTTATTAGCTCAGGAACATGGGTGTGAAGGATGTGATGGTCTCTGTTGTATGGACCTAAAAGATAAATAGATTTCAGTCCATAAGGAAATTCAACAACTTATGGACCACTCCCAAAAGATTCAAAAGGATATGGGGTTTTTCGACCTAGAAAGTTTGACGAACTGGCTGGGACTGGGAGGATGGGTCAAAGACCTTTTGCAAAGTCTGTTAGCTATTGTGATTATTGCAGTTATTGGTCTTTTGTGTTTAAGCTGTGCTTTATCTTGTGTTAAGAGAATATTTGAGCACACGTTGAAACAAACTTTGACCATCCAAAGAGAAAAAGGGGGAATTGTCGGAGAATGGCTAAAAGAGAAAGGGCATGGCCCCAGAGACCCTCTCTACGGAGAGGATCTCTTCTAGTTAGCATGAGTAGGCCTCAGTTAGCATGAGCTGAGCAAGGGTAAGTGGGAAGGTACTGACCGAGAGAGGCCTGGGTAAACAAAGTTCAGGAGGCAGCTCTGAGATAACGGGGGAGTCACATACCAGAGAAACCACAGAAGGGGATGGGCTCATTATGTATGCTGGGATGGGCTCATTATGTATGCTATCAAATCGGTGTCTGACGAGTAGGCATAATTAATAGAACTGCCTTATAAAGGTCTGTGCTATAAATAGAATTGCTATAAATAGAACTGTTATAAAGGTCTGTGCTCTGCATGTGCTATAAAGGTCGGCGCTTCGCGGCAATAAATGAAGTATGCTTATCATCCATACTGGATCGGCTGCATTTCTTCCTCCGTCGCTGCAGGCCAGAACCTATGCCGGGGTCTCGATCCCCGACACTACACGAAAACAAACCATTTCTCAATCAGAATGTGACATGTAACAAAAAGTGGTTTGTATACGGCAACCAGCAATGACCATCTCAGTGGTCAGACTGAGGAAAAACCTTCAAAGCACTTCCCAAAGGCAAACTCGCACCAAAAAAGGTCACGGTCACTGTTTGGTGGTCTGCTGTAGATCTTATTTAGATCTTTCTAAATCCTGGTGAAACCATTCCTCAGAAATGCTATGCTCAGAAAATTGATGAGACACACCAAAAACTGTAACCCCTGCATCTGGCATTGGTCAACAGAAAGGGCCCAATTCTTCTACAGGACAACACCTGGCTGCAGGTTGCGGCAAATGGAAATGACGCACACCAGGATGCAGACAGAGACCCACGCATAGACAGAGATCTTGTTCAGGAAGGAGCGCAGAGCCGGGCAGAGCAGAGAGCTGAGCCAGGCTGAGGCCTTCTGTATTAGTCAGTGACAATGTATAGGATTTACAGATACGGACCTGGACTAAGATGTCACGTAAGATGTTTTTCCAATAATTGTTATTAAAAACAAACCACACTGATGTTACCTTTGTTTCAGTTACATTCACAGACCAGGCCCAAGGACATTCACACATCATACACATGGGGGCGGTTTTCCAACCTGAGATATTCTCACTGGCCTGGGCTATCACTTCTCACACTCATAAAAACCATACTTCTGTATAATCTGTCCAAGGCCCTTTAGCTGGAACTGCTGTTCCCACAGCAGGTCGCACAGCCAACACTTCAAAAGTTGAACTAATTGGGCTATGAAGTTTTGCCTCATGTGCCATATTTACCTGACCTCTTGCCAAACAGCTACCGCTTCTTCAAGCATTTTGACAAATTTGTGCAGGGAAAACTCTTCTATAAACAGCAGGATGCAGAAAAAGCTTTCCAAGAGTTCTTAGAATCCCAATACACATATTTTTATGCTACAGAAACTTATTTCTCTTTGGCAAAAATGTTTTGATTGTAATGGTTTTTATTTTGATTAATAAAGATATGTTTGAGCCTAGTTATAATGATTGTGTTATAACATTGTGATGTCCCCCCTTGTTACCTCCAGCACTTGGATGAGGACTGGCAGTGCACCTTCACCTTCACCATCACTGGAACAAGTTTTCTGGTAGGTTTTCGGTAGCTGCAGTGGTGGTTGTGCCTGGATGCAGTGGCAGGATGGGGAGGGGAACTCAGACACGTCCCAGCACCCACCCCAATCCCTCTGTCCCCTCTCCCATCTCCAGTCTGTCCTGCCCTGACCTATCTCTGCTCTGGCCAGTATCTGCACACAGCAGGACACCTCCTGAAACACTGTTCAGGCATCGAGAGTTGCTCTTGTGGCCTAAGTCTTCAACCACTACTAGTGCCAAGTAACCAGTGCTAAACAAGGCTATTCAAAGAGAAGAATACAGTTAGTCAAACTTATTCCATACCAGTACTCCCTGCTCCCATTCTAAGAACATACAGAAGATAATCCAATAATAAAACATTGAGTCTCAAGGCTAAATCTTCATCACTGGGTGGCTGGTAGCACCTGCATGCACAGCACCAGTTTATGTATCTCACTGTGCCTTTACTGGTTATTTTCCCAATCCCAACTTTGCTGATGTTTTCCTCAACAACCTTTACAAAAAAACAAGGGCAAGTGCCAGATTTTGCACCTGGCACACAGCTGTACATACAGACTGGGGGACAAGATGCTGGAAAGCAGCTCTGCAGAGAGGGATCTGGGGGTTCTGGTTGACAGCAAGCTGAACATGAGCCAAAAGTGAGTCCTGGCAGCCAAGAGGTCCAACCGTGTCCTGGGGTGCATACAGAACAGCAGTGGCTGCTGGGCAGCGAGGTGATTATCCCACTCTGCTCTGAGTTGGTGCGGTCTCACCTGGAGCACTGTGTGCAGTTCCAGGTGCCACAGGATAAAAATGATATAAAGCTACTGGAGAATGTTCAGAAGAGGCTACGAAGTTGGTGAAGGGTTTGGAGGAGAAGCCATATGAGCAGCGGCTAAAGTTACTTAGTTTGTTCAGCCTGGAGGAAACTGAGGAAAGACCTCACCATGGTCTACAGCTTCCTCACAAGGGGAGGAGGGGGGTAGGTGCCAATCTCTTCTCTCTGGTGACCAACAACAGAACTCAAGGAAATGTGTGCAGGAAGATGTGACAGGGGAGGTTCAGGTTGGACATGAGGAAAAGGTTCTTCACCCAGAGGGTGCTGGAGCACTGGAACAGGCTCCCCAGGGAGGTGTCATGGCCCCAAGCCTGACAGTGTTCAAGAAGAGACTGGACAACGCCCTCAAACACATGGTGTGAACTTTGGAGTTGTTATCTGCAGGAACAGGAGTTGGACTTGATGATCCTTACGGGTTCCTTCCAACTCAGGACATTCTGTAATTTCTCCATTTTTATGCCCTGCTACTGCGCCAATTTAAATGTCACAGAAGCTCCTCCAAAATCAATGTAGGTAGGCAATCACCTCCAAACAGAATTTATTCTTACCAGAAATGTTTAGCATAAACCATCTAGAATTGAGTTTTATCAAAAATTCTTCAGCACTCCAATGACATTATAAAACACAGATTTAGATACCAGTGAGGAGTTTATTTACTACACAGCTGATTCAGACTCAAGGGATCCCAAAACTCTACAGTGATGGTTTAATTGTGCCCCTCCCCAGGCATAAAATGTGAGAACTCTCAAGGCTACCCAGAAGAGTGCTCACCAATAAAACAATGTCTCTCACTTCTCAAGGAACTTTTCTTAGATGGCATCCTAGTCCAAGAAAAAGAGTCTTTGACTGCACACCTGCTGCTCTGAGGAGGACTAAGTCAATGGGGTCTCTAGTGGGCTACAGGTATGGTAGTAGTCCAGCAACTTCTCTCAACCAAGGCATTTCATTGGTCAAGGGCCCTGTGTGTTGACCAAGGGTGTGTGCATGAGCATGCTGGTCTATTGGTCTAGAAGTTTCTGCCGCCTTCGGGCTGGGGGAGGTCAGGGAGTGGTCGGGGAGTGCATTGCCACAGTGTCCAAGTTTGGAGAATGGCTGTTAGGAGTAGATTGCTTTAGCTTCTTGAATTGCTTGATACACTGCTTCTTACAGAACTTGTTTAGAAATTGGTCATATAGAATATGAGAATTAACATAAATAGTTTCCTTACCATAACTTCTTCAAGCTGTGAGCTTCTCAACTTCCTGTCTCATTAAGAAAATAGGCCTCAGAAGATACAGGGAGCCGCAACCCTGGAGGTAAGTAAAGGAATGTATTGACTTCTTGTCAAGTTTTGATTGCAGGGTGACAATAAACCATGGCAGATGTACTGTTAGCCCCCTCCCCCCCACTTTTTCCCCCTTTAGCCCTCCTCCCCCACCCATCCCACTAAGGACAGGTGATTGGAAGGGAAAGTAGGACAGAGAAAAGAGAGTTGGAAAAATTAAAAATGTTTTACTAATCCTACTAATAAAATAGAGAAAATAATACAAAATACACAAAACCAATCTTGAAAATCCTGGCAACTGCCCTGGCAGATATGGGGCCAGCACCTGAAAGTCCTGGACTGGATTCTGCAGAGAACTGGAACTGGATTCAGGCTGTCACTAGGCCTCAGTTTGCAGGGATGACTCACAAGGTCCTCTCCTAATGTTGGCCATAGGGAAAAGGGGCGAGATCCTTGTGATCTCCCACTTTTATATGAAGTATCACGTGAATGGGATGGAATAGTTAGTGGGTCAGTTTTTGGTCACCTGTTTCGGTTCACTGCTTGCTTCTCTCATGGAATGCATCATTATCAATGACATCGCATTCCATTGCTATGTCTACCAAAACATGTATCTAGCTTTCAGAAAGTGCAGTTAGGAAGAAGACTTTAGCTGACAGGAAAATTCACTAAAAGAGAAATTTGTTTTTAACAAAACCAGGACACTTCTTAAAATAGAGAAAACAGAATAAAGTTTGGTTCTTGCCAATAAGTTATTTTTCTTCAGCTACAGGTACCAGGTAGCAACTGAACGTTAGGACTTTGAGTGATGACCCACCTGACAAGAATGAGGAGAACCAATGAAGAAAGGAGAGAGTCCAGACTCTAATATTCCAGTTGGCTTGGAGTGACATGTGGAGGGTGGGAGGCTTGGATTGTGGGGGTGTAATCGCCCAGGGTTATCTTTATTCAATGTGCCTCTTCAGGAGGCACCCAGCTCAAGCTGATCTGTGCCATACCTCGTGAGTAAATTATTTATTTAAGAAGAATTTCTGGAAATCATGCTTCAACTTCTACCACAGGAAAACGGGGAAAAAAAAAAAAAAAACCTTCTGAACAACAGCAAAACAAATCACAAAACCTCACCATGTGTACAGTACTGTTGAAGCCCATTTGACAGAGTAACTTACATCTCTTTGTTTAGATATATGTATACATATATGTTCCCTCAAACTACAGTAGGAATATAGCACTTTCTGTTTATAGGCACAGAGAAAATAGGTGGCCACAGCACCACTCTGTGGAGTGATAGATTCAGTTTGGTCACAGGGTGGAATGTGGTGGTACAGACCCCCTCAGGGTCACCTGTCACAGATGAGTGATTTAGTGTTCTGCTTGCCGCAGAGCAACATTTAGATCACTTAAAGAAAAGTACGACTTAACAGAGTTTGATGTCAAGGTTCACTCTATTAGCGACTGCATGGAGGAAATATGTCAAGCAAAATCTGGTGAGAGCCGTATCAGAGTGATTTATATGGGGACAGGCAATGCCAAAGTGTAGAGGGAATCACAAAGTTCACAAGGCTCAAAATGGCCCTCCGTGGAATTGCAAGGTTCAGAATGGACCTCCTTGCTTTCTAAACCCTTCAGAAAGGAGAGGATTTCAAAGTTTCCTCATTCTGCATGTCAACCTGCTTACCTCCCCTCTAGAGACCTGGTCTCATGTCACTTCAAAGTGTGGATCCCAGGTCTCTTGAAGCAAACTCTCAGGCATCAAAGATTGTAGAAATAAATTATTTAATGGTGTAGTACAGCGTCAGGGTTGGCTCAAGCTGAGTGCCTTTGCAGAGATCCCAGCCAAGCATAGAAATCCCTGGGTTTTTATACCCTTACAGACTATTTACCTACCCCTCACATCCTGACTCAGTCCAATAGCAATATTTGAGTCTCTGGTCTTCTTGCTTCTCATTGGATTCTTTTCACTGCTTTGGTTTCCATTAAGTAGATGCAAGTTTGGTAAATATGAGCAGTACTTTACAACATACAGCTTCAGATTTCAAGAAATTCAGCTTATGAAGTAGCATGAAGCAAGCAATATATTAAAAATCACACGACCTTATAATCCTAAGGGTTTTGTTCTATATAAAACAAATTTACTTGAGCTAAATGACTTATGTGAAACTTAAATTGGGTTCATCCAGTGACCTGTGAGTAGTAAAAGTTCGTTGCCATATAGCTACACTTCCCTAGCAGAGAGAGCACAAAGTAGGCTCACCCAGGCTGTCATATTTATGGGATAAAGTGATTGTCTCATAGTCAAATTGCATACAGTGGGAAAAGTCTGCACAAGACTCCTTGCACCCACAATTTATCAGTGTTCAGTGTGCCTTTCTGCTTTCTTGTGGGTTTCCTAACAGCAGCCCTTGGCCTGGCTGCAGCTCAAGCCTTTACGTCCTTTGAAGTCTGTTCCAAACTGCTGCTGGTTTGGCTGGTGGGGAGGTGGTGATGAGTGCATCCACCATACTATCTGGTGATCCCAAGACAAACCAATGTCGTGTTCTCACCTTGGTTACAAGTGTTCTTACTTTGGTCACAAGGGTAGAAATGAACTGGCCTTCCTCACCTGGTGATCCATAGACAGGCCAGCATTTTGTTCCTGACCAGGGAACAGGTGTCTTGAGCAATGGCTGTAAGTGCTGGAGCACTGAACCTTACGGTCCATCCTATCGTGATTTTAGTGACTACTATTACACTATGTTTGTTGTTCAACTTTGATTTATATAATAAAGTTTTTCTAATTGCTGTTAAGGGAGTAGACTACCTTAGCTTCTTGAATTATTTGGTATACTGCTTCTTAAAGAACTTGTTTAGAAACTGCTTATATACACTTAAGCTTGCTTAGTGTAAGTTCTGTAAGCTGTGAACTTCTGAACTTCCTGCCTCATTATGCAAAAAAGGCCTCAGAAGATAAGGGGAGCTGCAGCCATGGAGGTAAGTAAAGGAACAGAATTACATGTAAAAGGAAATGAAACAGAAGAAAGATTTGGTTCTTGCCAAGAACTTATTTTTCTGTAGTTGCAGGTGCAAAATAGCATCTGAAAGTCACTACTTCATTGACTTTGATTGACAGCCCTCGTGATGAAAACCAAGAGATCTAGCCAAGCATCTGTTGATCATCTATTGACAGTTTTGAGTGGATTCAGTTATCATCTGCTGATGATTTCGCAGAATTCCAAACACCTAATATTGTGCAGTTGACATTCATGTCCTGATCAACATTTAAAGGTGAGAAAATTATAATACTCATGGAAAGGAAATTTAATCAAATTTTTATGTGTGTGTGTGTCTGTAATTTTATTTTAGAACTGCTTTGCCTACCTATTTGTCTGCTTTTATTGCATGTGAAACATGAAGAGCAGTTTCTGAAGGATGGCCATGAACATGTTGAAAGCTTATCAGTAGGAATCAGAGACCAAGGCAGCAAAGGGAACATGTGTGTCTGTCTACTGCAGGCTGCCCAGTCATGGAAAGACTATTCATGAAACCTACTTAATCCAGCAACAGGAGGCATCAAACTCACACACTCTTGGCCTGCTGGGGGATTTCAGCCACCCCAGCATTTGCTGGAAAAGTAGTACAGTGAACTGAAGGCAATCCAGCAGACTCCTGGAGTGCATAGAGGATAACATCATCACCCAGGTAGTAGACAGCCCTGCCAGAGGGCATGTGATATGGGATGTGATGGTCACCAACACAAGTGAGCTAACTGTTGATGTCAAAATGAGAGGCAGCCTGGGCTGCGGTGATCATGCACTGGTAGAAATTGCAGTCCTGAGGGATCTGCGACAGCTGAAGAATAAAGGTGGGACCCTGAATTTTAGGCCAGCCAAGTTCCAGCTCTTCAAGGAGTTAGTCAATAGAACCACCTGTGAAACTGCCCCCAGGGACAAGGGAGCAGAACAGAGCTTTAAGGATCTGGTTAAGAGCTTTGGTTACATGGGGAAATCAAATACCCAGGTTAAGAGAAGGTATGGGTTGATGTGCGTCATTATTTTTTTAGTATTCGTATGAGATATAATCTATCATGGACTGATGTTAACCTGTTACTCAGAGACCTGTTTCATTCAAATGAGGAAGACAAGGTAGTTGAAAAGGTTGTGACATTAACCCTACAGGCAGGGGAAAATTTGACTGCCTGGCCTCAGGTATCCTAATTGGGATTATAATATTAAACATAGAGAGAGAGATAAGTCCCAAAATCTGATTATACCTGTGAGGAGATAAGACTAAATTGAACTTAAGTACAGGAACACACAGTGAGGCCAGAGGAACATTTCAGTGACTACTGGGGAAGGTTATAACAAGATTTGTTGATGTGCGGGGGAATGACTTTCCAGAATTTTAATAACGAATTGGCAGCAAGTGTGTTTGTGGACCAAGCCACCTCTGCCATCCACAAAAATTTTAAGGCTCACATCCCAGAGTGACAAGGAGAAAATTTGAAAGATATTCTCTTATCTGGAGGTACTATTTTTGTACAACATGTAGATGATTTGTTGCTAGTCAGTCAGACATGTGAAGACCGCTTGAAAGATACAATTTGTCTGTTTTCTGCTTTAGTGGGAAAAAGGTCACCGTGCATTTCTTTTGCAGCTATAGCTATGTGAGCAGGAAACAAAATATTTAGGATTTATTTTAAAAGTAGGACAAATACGAGTAGACCCAAAACAGGTCCAGGCTACTGAAGAAATACCTCAAGTGGCAACAAGGAAACAACTGCAAGGATTTTTAGGCACAGTCGGCTACTACTGACCCTCGATACTGGGGCTAGAAGAGGTAAGTAAGCCATCGATAGAAGTTGCTGTGGCAGAGGAATTAGAGCCTATATGGTTGGTCCAGAGAGAGAAAAGCCTTTCCAAGATATAAAAGGAGATTTAACATTCTGCTCTGTCACTGGGATTGCTGGATTACTCCAAACCTTTTGAGCTATTTGTGCATGAGAACAAAGGAGCAACAGCACAATCCTTACTCAAAACCACATCGCTGCCCTGTAGTTTATTACTCAACTCAGCAGGATCCATGGCAGCACAAAATAATTCCTGTGTTAAAGACATAGCAGAAACAGTGACTATCATAAAAAGGAGCAGACCATTAGTTCTGGGTCGCCCAACAACCATGTATGTCTCTCATGAAGTAGAACTTATTCTTAAACAACATGCTATACAAGCATTGTCCCCACAAAGAGCACATTGTTATGAATTAACCATTTTAAATGCAGATGATATTACTTTAAAAATATGTAAGGTTTTGAACCCTGCAGCTTTACTGCCTATTCTCTCTGATGGTCAGACACATTGTGATTGTACTAAGGCAGTGTTCCACTCAAGTCGCCTGCAAACTCAGTCTCTAGACAACTCAAATCTAACCCTTTTCACTGCTGGATCTTCATACTATGTGAATGGAAAACCCATGGGCTATGCTTGAAACAGATCCTCTACCACCCTCAGTGAGTGCTCAAAGGGCTGAATTAACTGCATTAGTAGAGCAGTCTGTTGGGAATGTAACCAGCAAGTAACTATTTATCCTGACTCTCAATATGCCTATAGCGTGTGCTATAAAACAAATGTGCTATAGAAAGACTGAAGGTTCCTTATCTCATTGGGAAAAAATATTTCTAATGAGACTGAGATCCAAGGACTGTTGGAATTCATTAATCTTCCAAGGTAAAATCACCGTAGAATGTTGTCCAGCTCATGCCAAAGGATCCAGTGAAATTAAATAAATGATGATTTGTCAGATAAAGCAGCTAGAGCTGTTGCCTGCCAACCTATATATGAGTGTAACACCATAGCAACTCTCTCTTGCAATGACTGGACAGTTATCAATAATCCAGACCAAATGGCTTGATGGGAAAGCTAGGAGGCTGTGAAAGATGAAACTGGAATTTGGACTATTGGAGGAAAAGCTGTTTTACCAAGAAAATTCTAAATGACATTGGCTAGGTGGTTTCATGACAAACACATGGAGGAATGACAGCAGTTGTTCACCAGATTGAGAAAATACGGGCAGGTCCCAAAATACATGTGGCAGTAAAGATTGTGAGTTCTTGTCCCACAGGCAGGAAGCTTTCTGATGCAAAACCCAAACAGGAGGTTCGAGTATGACCATAGCATACTTGCCATTCCAAATACAGTATATTGATTATGCTGATATGCCTTCCCTAAGTAGATTTAAGCACCTGCTGGTTATCACGGATCACCTCACGGATGGGTCGCTTTTCCCACCAGGAAAGCTGACACTGTGGGAGTGGCCAAAGCACTCTTGTGGGACATCATTTGCAGATGTGAAATACCTGAAACTATGGAATCCAATAGAGCTTCTTATTGTTCATCTGCAATACTAAACTATATCTATTGAAGTTTAGGAATACAGTAACAACTGCATGTTCCATGTCATCCACAGTCCTCAGGACAGGTGAAAAGAATGAATCGGACTCTTAAAAACAAAAATGCTTGAGCTTGAAATATCCAGAATTTGAAATATCCAGAATTTTTATGAATAGTGCTATGGGATCTTAGAAATCTTCCTTGCCAGCCTACAAGTTTTTCTCCAGCAGAAATAGTGTTTGGTAGACACTTAGCTATACATGAGACCTTTTTCTCCTCTAGGACCAGCATCTTGGAGATGAATGAGTTACCCAATTCGTATTTGGGACACAAGAAACATCCATGAGAATACAGGGCAGTGCCTGAACTCCACCATCTCGTGGTCACTGCAACCCAGGCAGCCCTCAACCAGTGGCCCAGTGCCGGGGCCAAATGAGTTGCTGATTGTCGAGGGTTAAGATTGCAGGGTGACAACAAAACCCTGGCAGATGTATTGTTAACCTCCTCTCCCCCCCACTTCCCTTTTTTTGCCCCTCCCTCTCCCCCCTTCCCACTCAGCACAGGCGATCGGGAGGGAAAGAAGGACAGAGAGAAGAGAGTTGGAAAAATTAAAGATGTTTTACTAATGCTACTAATGAGAATAGAGAAAATAATACAAAATATACAAAACCAATCTTGAAAGTCTCAGCAACTGCAGAGCCAGCACCCAAAGTCCTGGATTAGACTCCGCAGCCAACCGGAGCTGGATTCAGTCTGTCACTAGGCCTCAGTTCTCAGGGACATCTGGCAAGATCCTCTCCTAAGGTCGGCCATAAGCAAAAGGGAAAAAGGGACGAGATCCTTGTGATCTCCCACTTTCATATGAAGTATTCACGTGAATGGAATGTTATACACAGTTGGTCAGTTTCTTAGTCACTTGTTTCTCGTCGCCCCTCTCGCGAGATGTCCATCCATGCTTATCAATAAGTTTGCATTCCATTGCTATATTTACCAAAACATGTGTCTGGTTCTCCAGGAAAGTGCAGTTAATATGAAGGCTTTAGCTGACAGGCAAAATTCACTGAAAGAGAAACTTGTTTTTAACAAAACCAGGACATTCCACCCCTTATAATATGCCATTCACTGAATACTTAAACCTTATCAATACAACTTATCAATACAATCTAATTAATCACTACTACTATATATATATATATACATATATACACAGGAGTAATTAATCAGTGGACCATCCTTTAAAAGTTCATTAAGTTCATTTTGTCACGACAGTCTCCCAGGGCAGGAAAAATGGTGCAAGTGCATCTCATGACCACTGTTTGTGGGTTAAAGACATCAACTTCGAGGAATTTGTTAGGCGCCACTCGAAGAAGCTAGCTCTGGTTTCATCATCACTGTCTTGATCTGAAAAACACTTATTAAATACTGTTAGTACGGCAATTCACATCATGGAGTTCAGTATTGAATATTTTCAGCTAAACTCAAATCCCCTTGAGGCACACACCGAACTTCTCCATCCTTAAGCATCACCCACCAGGTGCTGCCAGGTCCCTGGGCAAAAACAATCCCACGAATGGGCTTGCCTTTGCCTGAGGCAGGAGTAACCCAGACTGCCTTTCCTAACATGTTTTTCATGTGTACTACAGGGACTTTATCTCCTTCTACAGTCCGTAGAATTTCTGATTGGGCAGGCCCGGCTCGATTGGTTGATCCCCTGGTGTTGACCAACCAAGTGGCTTTTGCTAAATGTGAATCCCAGTTCTTAAAGGTTCCACCACCAAGTGCCTTTAGTGTAGTTTTTAGCAAACCATTGTACCTTTCAATTTTCCCAGAGGCTGGTGCATGATATGGAATATGATATACCCACTCAATACCATGTTCTTTGGCCCAATTGTCTATAATACTGTTTTTGAAATGAGTACCGTTGTCTGATTCAATTCTTTCTGGCGTACCATGTCGCCAAAGGACTTGCTTTTCAAGGCCCAAGATAGTATTTCGGGCTGTAGCATGAGGTACAGCATATGTTTCCAACCACCCAGTGGTTGCTTCCACCATTGTAAGTACATAACGCTTACCTTGACGTGTTTGTGGAAGTGTAATATAATCAATCTGCCAAGCTTCTCCATACTTATACTTTAACCATCGCCCCCCATACCATACAGGCTTTAACCGTTTCGCTTGTTTGATTTCAGCGCAAGTTTCACATTCATGAATAACCTGTGAAATAGTGTCCATAGTTAAATCCACCCCTCGATCGCGAGCCCATTTATATGTTGCATCTCTACCTTGATGCCCTGAAGCATCATGGGCCCACCGAGCTAGGAAAAGTTCACCTTTATGTTGCCAGTCCAAGTCCACCTCAGCTACTTTAATCTTAGCAGCTTGATCCGCTTGTTGGTTGTTTAGATGTTCCTCGGTGGCTCGACTTTTAGGCACATGAGCATCTACATGACGAACTTTCACAGGCAGGCTCTCTAGCCGAGCAGCAATGTCTTGCCACAGTGTGGCAGCCCAAATGGGTTTACCTCTGCGCTGCCAGTTGCTTTTCTTCCATTGCTGTAGCCACCCCCACAAGGCATTTGCCACCATCCATGAGTCAGTATAGAGATAAAGTATGGGCCACTTCTCTCGTTCAGCAATGTCCAAAGCCAGCTGGATGGCTTTCACTTCTGCAAACTGACTAGATTCACCTTGTCCTTCAGTGGCTTCTGTAACTTGTCGTGTGGGACTCCACACAGCAGCTTTCCACCTTCGATGTTTTCCTACAAGACGACAGGATCCATCTGTGAACAGTGCATACTGCTTATCAGTCTCTGAAAGTGTATTATACGGTGGTGCTTCTTCAGCACGTTTTACTTCCTCCTCATCTGGAGACATCCCAAAGTCTTTACTTTCTGGCCAATCTGTAATCACTTCTAAGATCCCTGGGCGATTGGGATTTCCAATTCGAGCTCGTTGCGTGATCAATGCAATCCATTTACTCCACGTAACTTCGGTTGCATGATGTGGAGAGGGAACCGTCCCTTTGAACATCCAGCTCAGCACCGGCAGTCGAGGTGCTAGGAGGAGCTGTGCTTCAGTACCCATCACTTCTGAAGCAGCTCGAACTCCTTCGTATGCTGCTAGTATCTCTTTTTCAGCTGGAGTATAGTTGGCCTCAGATCCTTTGTATCCTCGACTCCAAAAACCTAAGGGTCGACCTCGGGTTTCTCCTGGTGCTTTCTGCCAGAGGCTCCAGGTAAGTCCATTATCTCCGGCTGCGGTGTAGAGCACATTTTTAACATCTAGTCCAGTCCGAACTGGTCCAAGGGCCACCGCATGAGTTATCTCACGCTTAATTTGTTCAAAGGCTTGTCGTTGTTCAGGGCCCCACTCAAATTGGTTCTTTTTACGAGTCACTCGATAGAGAGGGCTCACAATCTGGCTGTAGTCAGGAATATGCATTCTCCAAAAACCTACAACGCCCAAGAAAGTCTGTGTCTCCTTTTTATTAGTAGGTGGAGACATTGCAGCAATTTTGTTGATCACATCCATTGGGATCTGACGACGGCCATCTTGCCATTTTATTCCTAAAAACTGGATCTCTCGTGCAGGTCCCTTGACCTTGCTTCGTTTTATGGCAAAACCAGCATCCAAAAGAATCTGAATTATTCTCTCACCTTTCTCGAAGACTTCTTTCGCTGTGTCGCCCCATACGATGATGTCATCAATATATTGCAAGTGTTCTGGAGCTTTACCTTGCTCCAGCGTGGTCTGGATCAGTCCATGGCAGATGGTAGGACTGTGTTTCCACCCCTGGGGCAAGCGATTCCACGTGTACTGGATGCCTCTCCAGGTGAAAGCAAACTGCGGCCTGCACTCTGCTGCTACAGGAATAGAGAAAAATGCATTAGCAATGTCAATTGTAGCATACCACTTAGCTGCCTTTGACTCCAGTTCAAATTGCAGTTCTAGCATGTCAGGCACAGCAGCACTCAGTGGTGGCGTAACTTCATTCAGGCCACGATAGTCCACAGTTAGTCTCCACTCATCACTACACTTACGCACTGGCCAGATTGGGCTGTTAAAAGGTGAGCGAGTCTTACTGATCACACCCTGGCTTTCCAACTGACGGATCAACTTCTGGATAGGAATCAAAGAGTCTCGGTTGGTGCGATATTGCCGGCGATGCACCGTCGTGGTAGCAATTGGCACCTGCTGATCATCAACCATCAGCAGTCCTACAACAGAAGGATCATCTGAAAGACCAGGCAAATCAGACAGCTGTTCAATTTTCTCAGTGTCCACAGCTGCTATACCAAATGCCCACCTATACCCTTTTGGGTCCTTAAAATACCCTCTCCTGAGGTAGTCTATGCCAAGGATGCACGGAGCATCTGGACCAGTCACAATGGGATGCTTTTGCCAGTTTTTTCCAGTTAGGCTCATTTCAGCCTCTACAACAGTCAGTTCCTGGGATCCCCCAGTCACTCCAACAATATTGATGGATTGCGTTCCTTTATAATTAGAAGGAATTATTGTGCACTGAGCACCAGTGTCCACTAAAGCTTTGTACTCCTGGGGGTGTGTTGTACCAGGCCATAGTATTTGTACAGTCCAATAAACTCTGTTATCCCTTTCCTCCACCTGGTTGGAGGCAGGGCACCTCTAATTTCTGTTTTGCACAGTCTCTGGGTGTGAATTAGAGGTTCCTTCAAGAGCATCAGAATCTCTTCTGCTCCTTTTGTAAACTGGAGCAGCCACCTTCCTAGGAGTTTTTCCTTTGATCTCACGTACTCGTTCCTGAAGTTCTGAGGTAGGTCTTCCATGCCACTTATTCATGTTTTCTCCCTGCTCATGTAGGAAGAACCACAGTGAACCTCTTTTTGTGGGCTGCCTCTGTCCTCTCTCTCGAGATTGAAAACGTCTTTTCCTAATAGCTGAAACATAGGTTTGTGCAGGTCGTGAATGGTATGTGTCTTCTCTGAGTTCTTTGATTTCTTGCAATAGCTTTTCAAACCGATCATCAGATTTTTCACACAGTTTCTCTACAGCGGAAACACAAGCCTGTAGAGAACCAGCAAGGCTGTCCTCAAAGTTCCGGAGCTGCTCAATCACTTCAGTAATTTCTTGTACACCTCCAGCTGACCAGACCATTCCTGCCAATGACTTAGCATATGCAGGTGGTGCACTTTGTACAAATCTGCGCCACAGAGGTCGTCTACAATTGATTCTATCTGGGTCTGTCCCCTCTTGGCTGTTTGGTTCAAAATAGATGATCTCTCGCACAGCTAATTCTCTCAGGAACTGAATACCTCTCTCCATAGTATTCCACTTCCCTAACTTGGATATACAATCTTCCTTGTAGGGAAATCTTACTTTCATAGCTGCCAGGAGTCGGGCCCAGAGAGTAGTGGCATTAGACTCTCTTGAAATTGCCCTATCAATGGTGGAATCTCTTGACAGAGATCCCAGCTGCCTGGCTTCACCACCTTCCAATTCAATTGTTCCTGCCCCATTGTCCCAGCATCGGAGCAGCCAGGTTAAAATATTCTCGCCTTCACGACGACTAAAGTCTTTTCGCAGATCTCTCAGCTCACCTGGAGAAAAGGACCGAGTGATGGTCACTTCATCTCCTCCCTGTCCTGATGATGATGCCCCTTGGGTTGATGTTGGCCCTGTGTCATCATCTGCTGCACGGGTAGTCTTTCTAGTGACTTTCTTACAACCGGCAACTGATGCTGATATGGGTTTACCATCATTTGATTCATTTCCAGAGTCTGAATGACTGTCACAGTGGTTACTGTGGTTACAGCAGCAACAGTGCCCAGTGTGTGAAGAAAGGGGGGCTGCCTTTGGCGCTGGAGAAGTACCGTTATCAGTAGTGGCCTTGGAGCTCAGCGTAGGAGCTGTACCTTCAGCCTCTGAAACCGCCGTTGGCGGGGGGGCAGCAGCTGCAGCTTTTGCTGTTTTGCTCTTTCTCGAGCGGCTAGGAGAGCTTTTTGCTAAAGCTTCCGAAGACGCACCGCAAATCTCAGGACAACAAAGAGACGCAAACCTCCTGTTGAATGCCATTTCTCTTAACAGAAGCACAAACTGACACACATTCAGCAAACCAGATAACACCATCACAGTTCTATCAAAACTCCAAGGATATTCAAAATTCTCTAAAACATTTGCAAACTCTCCTAGCGAAAAAATGAAAGTATTGTTAGTCAGCCTTTCTAAAGATTCGCTTGACCAATTAGCAAACACAGAGCCGTTCTGCTCTTTAATCTCTCCTGGAGGCTTTTCAAGGTAAAGCAGAAGCGAGTAGAAATTAATTAGCGGCTGCAGTACAATTAAGTAAACTAGTGACAAACCACACAGCATCATCATGACCATTGTCCAGTTCCTTGTTGTTATATAATGAATACTTCGATTTAAAAAGAAAGCCCAACACAGATATGGAATCAGTGAGCACAATGCAGAAAACAACTGATACAACTTATGCCATAACATCTTTAAATCAGTGTAATTCACTTTGCCTTAATACCACTAAATAATGTCCGAAGCAAACAGACGCGCGAGTATCACAACTCTATGAGTTGGCACCGTGCCAAGAAAACTGAAAGGTACGTCAGAGCAGTAGAAAAGCCAAAAATCTTCAAATTTACCCCTTTCTCTTGCCCCATGTTGGGCGCCAAATTATCTGTCGAGGGTTAAGATTGTGGGGTGACAACAAAACCCTGGCAGATGTATTGTTAACCTCCTCTCCCCCCCACTTCCCTTTTTTTGCCCCTCCCTCTCCCCCCTTCCCACTCAGCACAGGCGATCGGGAGGGAAAGAAGGACAGAGAGAAGAGAGTTGGAAAAATTAAAGATGTTTTACTAATGCTACTAATGAGAATAGAGAAAATAATACAAAATATACAAAACCAATCTTGAAAGTCTCAGCAACTGCAGAGCCAGCACCCAAAGTCCTGGATTAGACTCCGCAGCCAACCGGAGCTGGATTCAGTCTGTCACTAGGCCTCAGTTCTCAGGGACATCTGGCAAGATCCTCTCCTAAGGTCAGCCATAAGCAAAAGGGAAAAAGGGACGAGATCCTTGTGATCTCCCACTTTCATATGAAGTATTCACGTGAATGGAATGTTATACACAGTTGGTCAGTTTCTTAGTCACTTGTTTCTCGTCGCCCCTCTCGCGAGATGTCCATCCATGCTTATCAATAAGTTTGCATTCCATTGCTATGTTTACCAAAACATGTGTCTGGTTCTCCAGGAAAGTGCAGTTAATATGAAGGCTTTAGCTGACAGGCAAAATTCACTGAAAGAGAAACTTGTTTTTAACAAAACCAGGACACTGATGTTACAAGTTGTCTCCACTGCTTTACGACCCATTTTGAACTCAAATAAGAAAATTGTTTGAATTTGCTTTTTGTCTAACATCATTTCCATAGTCTAAAATAAATAAAAATAAACAGCAAGTAGTAAGTCAGTAGCAAAGAACAAACCAACCAATCAACCAAATGAAAAAAACACAAAGAAACCATTAATGGGAAAAGCACATTAAAATTATGTATAACCTAACCACATTTGTTTAATAATGTATTCCAATATCAAACGGCAAAATTCAACAATGCAAATACTGCAACTCCTTTTGCACCAACCATCTGTCCAACATCTGTCCTTAGCCACCCAGTGTGCCCAGTAGTTGCCCCTGTGTCCCAGGTCCCTTCCCTGGTCCTCCAGTGTCCAGCCTGGACTTTGGACCACACCAACACCTCAGGCTCATGATCATGGTGCCCTCTGTTGCGGTTATCCTGCACTAATTGTGGCCTATGTCATCCTGGGTGCTGTATTCCTAACTTTTGTAAAGGTTGTTGGGGAAACCATCAGCAAAGCTGGGATTGGGAAAATAACCAGAAAAGGCACAGTGGGATACATAAACTGGTGCTGTGCATGCAGGTGGCACCAACCATCCAGTGATGAAGAGTTAGCCTTGAGACTCGATGTTTTCTTGTTGGATTAAGATTATCTTCTACATGTTCTTGGAATAGGAGCAGGGAGTACTAGTATGGAATAAATTTGACTAAATGCATTCTTCTCTCTGAAGAACCTTGTTTAACTTTGGTAGTTTGGCGCTAGTAGTTACAGGCATTGAAGACTTAGGCCACAAGAGCAACTCTCGATGCCTGAACAGTGATTTAGGAGGTGTCCTGCTGTGTGCAGATACTGGCCAGAGCAGAGATAGGTCAGGGCAGGACAGACTGGAGATGGGAGAGGGGACAGAGGGATTGGGGTGGGTGCTGGGACGTGTCTGAGTTCCCCTCCCCATCCTGCCACTGCATCCAGGCACAACCACCACGGCAGCTGCCAAACAGAAAACTCATTCCAGTGATGGTGAAGCTGAAGGTGCACTGCCAGTCCTCATCCAAGTGCTGGAGGTGACAAGGTGGGACAGCACGATGGTTTTCTGGGTGCTTGACAAAGTGGTGTGGTACTTGCTGGAGAAATTGCCCTTGTTACTTTCCAAATTGTTGACAAAATAAAGTGTAATGTAAAGGCAACGTTGTCCTGTGAATCAGCGCACTTGGAAGGGCCTTATCATGTCCCTGTTGAGGGAGTGAGAGCCAGTTAGTGGGAAATAAATGCATAAGCATATATTAGTCTGGTGCAAAAATAATGAGTTGCTGATGTTAAGAGTTGTGTCCTCTGCTTTGCAACCTATTTTGAACTCAAATAAGAAAATAGTTTGAATTTGCTTTTTTCTAACATCATTTCCATAGTCTAAAATAAATAAAAATAAACAGCAAGTAGTAAGTCAGTAGCAAAGAACAAACCAACCAACCAACCAAATGAAAAAAACCACAAAGAAACCATTAATGAGAAAAGCACATTAAAATGATGTATAACCTAACCACATTTATTTAATAATGTATTCCAATATCACATGGCAAATTTCAACAATACAAACACTGCAATTACTTTTACACCAAGCATCCCTCCAACATCTGTCCTTAGCCGCTCAGTGTGCCCAGTAGTTGCCCCTGTGTCCCAGGTCCCTTCCCTGGTCCCTCCAGTGTCCAGCCTGGACTTTGGACCACACCAACACCCCAGGCTCCCAGCTCATGATCATGGTGCCCTCTGTTGCGGCTGCCACAAAGCACTCCCTCATTTGTGCACCAGGACCAAGCCCCCCACCCAGAGCAGTAGCTGGAAAGGGAGTTTAATGGGATGATGGAGCAGACTGGGATGCAGAGATGCCAGATAAGGCCAGATGAGCATGCTGGCTGCATGCAGCCTTCACCCCAAACCCTGGCCATGTGGCATCGTGCTGCTCCACACCAGGGATGCTGCCTGGCACCACCCACCACAGGACCCCTGCAGGTGACTCAGACAGGTGCATGGGCAAAAAGGCAGCTGCTGAGGCCCATAGCCATGGTCAGGAAGGGCAATTACCCAGCTTCTGTCCTCCCCTTGTCTTCCAGCCCCATGTCTCCAAGCCCTACTGTTGCGGGGGGAGTAAATCAGTGTTCTGCTTACTGCAGAACAGTGGTTAGATTTCTCAAAGACAAGTGTGACTTAAAGGAGTTTGGTGGCCAGTTCATTCTTTAATTTCCTGCATGGGGGAAATATGCTAAGTCAAATGCTGTTTACATTCACTCCAGCTGCCCGTAACCGTTCATGAAACAAATTTTCAGGAGTCTTCCCTCCCTGACAACACTGCACTCTGGAATCTGTGTCTTGGAGCTCCAGAGGCAAACTTTCAGGTGAGAAAAGAGAGGCAGAGAAAAGCATTGACTTTGACACCTTTGCAGACCATTCATACTATGGTTCAGTCCAATAGTAATATTTCACTTTGGGGTCTTCCTGCTTGTCATTGGATCTTTTTCACTGATTTAATATGTGCCTTTATTTTGTTTAGCTGTAGATATTGTTCATAGTCCATCTGCCATTTGCACTGCACCCCAGGGATGGCACAATACAGCATGGTACAGCGGAGCACAGACAGGGCATGAAGCTCCTCATCCACTCACCCTGCACCCTGGGACAGCATGACATGGGACCGTATGGCACAGCAGGAGCAAGCAGCCCCCTGCCCCACCAGTGCCTCCCAGCTCCTCTTACCTTCCCGGCAGCAGTGGTGCTGGGGCTGAGCAGGGCCAGAGCGAGCAGGAGACAGCAGTGGAGGCTCAGTGTGATTGTAGCAGCAACTGTGGTCGCTGTGTGCGGTGCCCTGGCCCTGCCTGCACTGCTGCCCTCTGTCCACTCATCTTCTTTTGTAGTGGAAGGGGTTGTAGTTGGGCAGCAGCTGCCCATGTTGGACCTCCTGTCAAGGCCCACCCTGGTGGGAGATGGGCCACAGGGCACCATGCCAGACTGAGCAGGGTCTTGCTCCCTGGGCAAGGTGGGAGTCCTGAGAGAGAACAGTGAGGTGGAGGGGGCTGCAATGGAGGAGCCTGGACCATGGGGAAGGTCACAGCAGAGACACACACTGGGCTTTGGGGATGCTGACAGGAGAGGCTGTGGGATGCCATGGCGGGGGACAGGGGAACATGGGCACTGAGTCATGACATGACAGGAGCTGGTTGGTGTTTGCAGCAAAGCTTTATTATCAGAAGCAGGTAGTGGCCCAGGAGATTGGGTCTGCATATTAAGAAGCAGGTGGTGGAGCACGAGAGGGCATCTGCATATTAAGAAGCAGGTGGTGGGGCAGGAAAGGACATCTGCTTATTAGAGGCACATGGTGGAGTCTGAGATGGGGTTTGCATTCCAGACATTTCCATCAGCCTTGAAATGCCCTGCACTGCCACCCTTCTCCTGTGAGTGCTGGCCCATATTGGTGCAGGAGAGGGGGTCTGCATCCCAGGTGCTTCCGTCAGTGTTGAAGTCTCCCACAATGCTACTCACCAGCCATGGGTACAGGCGCGTGAAAATACAGGTGCCACTTCTGCAGGGACACAGTGAGAGGAGATGTAAAGGTGGGAAACACACCATTGCACAGGACAAATGCACCCTCCCAGTACTGAACACCCACTCAGCACCATCCCACCCACAACAGCATTTGCACCTTGGCAGGACGCCCTGGGCTTCCCTGCATGAGTACCACATCCTTGGTCACCCCCACACTGGCAGCAGCTCTGCTGGGTGCTCAGCAGTGCAGGGTGGAAGAGCCTAAACCCCCAGAGATGTGCAGATGATGCACATGCAACGGGGACAAAAGATACCTTATGATTTTCCAGTGGTTGTCATAGACACGTCTCTGCTCATACCAGGGGGTCAGCAAAATCTCCTTCCCACCTTCATTCCTGTACCAGCTCTCGAAGGTGGTCCTGAATTCTGTGGGATGAAGCAGGTGGTGGAGGTGAGCATGTCCAGGGCTGCAGGTCAGTGCTGAGCCATGGCCCAGCATTGGAAACAGTAGACCCAGCCTGTCCCTGCCTCTGGGGACAGTGGTGATGGGGAAAACAGGCAGGAGGGGTCAGAGCGCTGGGGGTCTTGCATGGAGATGGGCCGACAGCGGTGGCCTTCAGCCTCCAGCATATCCTGTGTGCCCTGGGACTGGGAGGTGACACCAGCCAATGAATTCTAGGGTGAAAGATGAGGGAGCATCAAGGATACCATCAGGAGAGGTAGGGGATCATCATGGACATGACAGGGGAGGACAGAACAGTTGCAAGGACACCACATGGGAGGGCAGGGGAGCACTGAACTTTTTTTTTCTCTAGCTACAGGAGAAGCAGCTAAAGGTCAGGACTTCGACTGGCAGCCCCCTGAACAAAAACCATGAGATCCAACAAAGAAGAGGGAGACTGTGTGGTCAATGAAGAATTGGCTGGATGGTCACAACCAGAGGGTAGTTATTAATGTCTGGTTGGACACCGGTAACAACTGATGTCCCTGAGGTGTCCATATTTGGACCAGGAGTGTTTAATCTCTTCCTCAATGGCACAGACAGTGGGATCAAGTGCACCCTTAGCGAGTTTGCAGATGACACCAAGCTGAGTTGCTTCCCCGCGACAGTTCGTCAACATTTCAGGTACAATCAGAGGGTGCCTGATTGTCCCATCTCACTCTCGGATCACAACAAGACCAATGTTGCCTGCCTTGTGATCACCAAGCAAGGAGAGCTCAATTGTCTCAACTCAATCCACCTTTTGATTAAGACAAGGAAATTTGTCTCCTAGGGCAGAAATATAATGCTGGCCGCCTAGTGATCATCAGGTGAGGAAGGCCTGTTCGTTTCTACTCACTGCCCTTGCAATCAAAGCAAGAACACTTGTAACCAGCTGAGAACACAAACTCATCTGGTTTTGAGATTGTCAGGTGTCCCCAGGCCAGTCTGCACCACCACATTCCACCCCGTGACTTATTCAGTCTATCACTCCACAGAACAGTGGTCTGGTCACCTCTTGCCTTTGTGCCTATAAAGAGATAATGCCATATTCCAGACATAGTTTGGGCAACATAGAGAGGTATATCTATAAAAGAAAGAGATACATGTTATTCTGTCAAATGTGAGTCAACAGTACTATATAGACAGGGAGAGTTTGTGATTTGTTAAGCCATGGCTCAGCAAGTTTCTTTTCCTTGGTTTTCCCACGGCAGAGGCTCAGGTGTAGATGTCAGAAACTCTTCTGAAAGAAAAAAATTATTTGCAAGGAGCAGCACAGAGCAGCTCAAGCTCGATGCCTCCTGAAGAGGGACCTTGAATAACCTTAGGCAATTATGCCCCTACAATCCAAGCCTCCCACCCCATGCATCACTCTGGACCAACTGCAAAATTCAACTCTGAGATCTCATTGAATCACAGAATAGTTTGGGTTGGAAGGGACCTTCAGAGGTCACCTAGTCCAACCACCCTGCAATGAGAAGGGTCATCTTCAACTCGATCAGGTTGCTCAGAGCCCCGTCCAGACTGGCCTGGGATGTATCCAGTGTAGGCGCACCTATCAGCTCTCTGGGCAACCTGTTCCAGTGTTTCACTGCCCTTATCCTAAAAAGTTCTTTCTTATCTCTGGTCTGATCTTACTTCTTTCAGTTTAAAACCATAACCCCTTGTCCTATCACATCAGGCCCTGTCCCCGTCTTTCTTTACAGGCTTCTTCTAAGCACTGAAAGGCTGCACGGCTGAGGGTTCCAGAACTGGATGCAGGACTCCAGGTGGGGTCTCAAGAGAGCAGAGCAGAGCATAGCAGAGGGGCAGATTCACCTCCCCTGACCTCCTGGTCACGATCCCTTTGATGCAGCCCTGGATACGATTGGCCTTTGGGGCTGCATGCGCACGTTACCAGTTCATGTCCAGCTTTCCATTCACCAGAACTCTCAAGTTATTTTCTGCTGGGCTGCTCTCAACCCCTTCATCCCCCAGCCTGTATTGATATTGAGGTTTGCCCAGACCCAGGTACCTGGCCGTGCACTTGACCTCATTGAATGTCATGAGTCTCATATGCACCCACTTCTCAAACTTGTCCAAGTCCCTCTCAATGGCATCCCATCGCTCAGGTGTGTCAACTGCACTACTCAGCTTGGTGTTATCTGCAAATTTGCTAACGGTACACTCGATCCCACTGTCTGTGCCATTGAGGAAGAGATTAAACACTCCTGGTCCAAATATGGACACCTCAGGGACATCAGTTGTTACCGGTGTCCAACCAGACATTAATCACTACCATCTGGTGGTGACCATCCAGCCAATTCCTCATCCACCACACAGTCCCCTCTTCTTCATTGGGTCTCTTGGTTTTTGTTCAGAGGGCTGC
Source organism: Streptopelia turtur (assembly GCA_901699155.2). Lineage (NCBI taxonomy): Eukaryota > Metazoa > Chordata > Aves > Columbiformes > Columbidae > Streptopelia > Streptopelia turtur. Next base: position 155,106 of record CABFKC020000007.1, read on the forward strand.
CAGTCAAAATCCTGACCTTTGGCTGTTTCTCCTGCAGCTAGACCAAAAAAAAAGTTCTTGGCATTAATCAAAACATTTTTCGTTTTCCTCTTTTCTCTTCTTTTCTATGCCCCTCTATTTCTTTACTTACCTCCACACCCCCTTATCTTCTGAGGTCATTTTGCTTAACGAGGCAGGAAGCGCAGAAGTCCACAGCTTGCAGAAGTCATGTTAAGCAAACTACAGTGACGCTAAGTGAATTCTGGATAAGCATTTTCAAAACAAGTTCTGCAAGAAGCATTACACCAAATAGTTTAATAAGCTAAGGCAGCCTACACCCTAAACACCACATTTCAAAGTTTGATATAGAAATCAAAGTTGAACAGCAAGCACGGTATAATGAGAATCACAAAAATCATGATAGGGTGTAGCATAAGTTTTAATGCTCGGTATGCCATTGGAGACCATCCCAAAAGACTTTCCCACCATCCATGTTCTCCATCTTTCTTCACTCTTGCTAGGATATGACGTATCTCGTCTGCATCATGATGGACACTGATAAGGGATTTCTGTCCAGTGGTCTGAATTAGTATTAGCAATTCTTTCAGTTCATCCTGTTACAACACTTTTCTCCCCACTGTGAGAGTCATTCCAATAGGGGTAGGCACTCACACCCTTTGATCAAGACAAGAGCACTTGTCCCCTAGGCAGGGCCATAATGCTAGCCTGGGTAGGGATCACCAGGTGAGGAGAGCCAGGTCATTTCTACTCGCTGCCCTCGTGATCAAAGTAAGAACACTTGTAACCAAGGTGAGAACATGATTTCAGCTCATCTTGAGATTGCCTGGTGGCTGCGGGGCAGATCTGTATCACCACAAGGAAGGGATGGTTTCAGCAGGTGCTTGTGGGAATATCTGCCTATAAATGCCCTCGCCTACAGCTACGAACTGCCAATTTGGAAACACCCAGGTTGCACAATGCCCTGGATGGAGGTGCCACCCGCAGCTCTGGCAGCAATAAAAAGCCAAGGGAGCAGGCACATCGGCAGAGCCCTGTGAGGAGCACATCCCCACGTACGACAGCTGTCTGCCTGCTGCAGAGATGGTGCAAGTGACTCCCTTCCTCCTGGTGCTCAGCCTGGCCCTGGTGGCTCCTGGCTTCTCTGCAAGAAAGGTAATGGCAGGGTTGGGATGGACAAGGCAGGGTGGGCCGGAGGCTGCAGCTCCATGGAGTGCCTGCTCCAGCCACCCTGCCCATGGCTGCGCTTTGCTGTGGCACCAACACCGAGTCCTCTCTGCTCCAGTGCCCACTGGAAGGGCTCTGGGGGAACAAGGAAGGCCACATTCTGAAGATCTGGTCTGTGAATAATCCCGCATGCGAATGTGATGGCTACTACGACATAGGAAATTGGAGATATAAGCTGAAAGAACGCTGGCTCTCGAAGAATAACACGATAATCTTTTTCTTCACCGTCTACTGGTCATCAGGTGCCTCTCCATTCACAGATATTCACAGAGCTCCCCTGCCCTCCCTGTGATGTCTCAAATGGTCCCCTGTCTTCCCTATGGTGTTTCCAGTGGTCTCTTGCCTTCCCTGTGATGTCTCCCACAGCTTCTTCCCTCCCTGTCATGTCCCCAGAGTTTGTCTGCCTTCCATGCTGTGTTCTAAATGTTTCCCTGCCCTCCCTTTGATGTCCCAAATGGTCCCTTGCCTTCCTTCTCTTCCCTCTGATGTTCCCAATGGTCTTTTCCCTGTAATGTTGTCCATGGTCCCCTGCCCTTCCTGAAATGTCCACAGAGCACCCCTGCCCTCCCTCTCATGTTCTCCTTCATCCCCTGCCCTTCTTGTGATGTCCCCATGGCTTCTCTGCTACCCCTGTTTCCCTGCAGGTGTTCTCATGTCCTCAGTGCTCCCCTGCCCTCCCATGTAGTGTCCTTGTGGCTCTTCTGTCCTCCCCTGTCATATCCATGATGATCCCCTACCTCTCCTGATGGTATCCCTGATGCTCCCTCATCCTTAACCCTAGAGTTCACTGCCTGGTGTCACCTCCCAGTCCCAGGACACATCGGATGCCCTGGGGGCTGAAGGCCACTGCTGTCTGCCCATCTCCATGCAAGACCCCCAGTGCTCTGACCCCTCCTGCCTGTTTTCCCCATCACCACTGTCCCCAGGGGCAGGGACAAGCTGGGTCTACTGTTTCCATAGCTGGGTCATGGCTCGGCACTGACCTGCAGCCCTGGACATGCTCACCTCCACCACCTGCTTCATCCCACAGAATTCAGGACCTCCTTCGAGAGCTGGTACAGGAATGAAGGTGGGAAGGAGATTTTGCTGACCAACTGGTATGAGCAGACATGTGATGATGACAACCGCAGGTAAACCATCGGGTAATCTTTTGTCCCCTTTGCATGTGCATCGTCTGCACCTCTCTGAGGATTGGGGCTCTTCCACCCTGCACTGCTGAGCACCCAGCAGAGCTGCTACTAGTTTGGGGGTGACCAAGGATGGAGTACTCATGCAGGGGAGCCCTGGGCGTCCTGCCAAGGTGTAAATGCTGTTGGGGGTGGGGTGGTTCTGAGTGGGTATTCAGTACTGGGAGGGTGCATTTTTCCTGTGCAATGGTGCATTTCCCACCTTTACATCTCCTCTCACTGTGTCCCTGCAGAAGTGGCACCTATACTTTCATCCGCCTGTACCCGTGGCCGGTGAGTAGCATTGTGTGAGACTTCAACACTGACGGAAGCACCTGGGATGCAGACCCCCTCTCCTGCACCAATATGGGCCAGCACTCACAGGAGAAGGGTGGCAGTGCAGGGCATTTCAAGGCTGATGGAAATGCCTGGAATGCAAACCCCATCTCAGGCTCCACCATGTGCTTCTAATATGCAGATGCCCTTTCCTGCCCCACCACCTGCTTCTAATATGTAGATGCCCTCTTGTGCTCCACCACCTGCTTCTTAATATGCAGATGCCCTCTTGTGCTCTACCACCTGCTTCTAATATGCAGACCCAATCTCCTGCCCCACTACCTGCTTCTGATAATAAAGCTTTGCTGCAAACATCATCCAGCTCCTGTCATGTCATGACTCAGTGCCCATATTCCCCTGTCCCGCCCGTGGCACCCCACAGCTTCTCCTGTCAGTGTCCCCAAAGCCCTGTGTATGTCTCTGCTGTGACCTCCTCATGGCCCAGGCCCCTCCATCGCAGTCCCCACCACCTCACTCTGCTCTCTCAGGACTCCCACCTTGCCCAGGGAGCAGGACCCTGCTCAGTCTGGCATGGTGCCCTGTTGCCCATCTCCCACTGGGGTAGCCCTTGACACGAGGTCCAACATGGGGAGCTGCTGCCCAACTGCAACCCCTTCCACTACAAAAGAAGCTGCGTGGAAGGAGGGCAGCAGCACAGGCAGGGCCAGGGCTGCTGCTACCATCATACTGAGCCTCCACTGCTGTCTCCTGCTCGCCCTGGCCCTGCTCAGCCCCCACACCACTGCTGCCGGGAAGGTAAGAGGAACCGGGAGGCACTGGTGGGGCAGGGGGCTGCTTGCTCCTGCTGTGCCATACTGTCCCATGTCATGCTGTCCCCAGGGTGCAGGGTGAGTGGATGAGGAGCTGCATGCCCTGTCTGTGCTCTGCTGTACCATGCTGTATTGTGCCATCCCTGGGGTGCAGTGAGAATGGCTGATGGACTATGAACAATATCTACAGCTAAACAAAATAAAGGCACATATTAAATCAGTGGAAAAGATCCAATGACAAGCAGGAAGGCCCCAAAGTGAAATATTGCTATTGGACTGAACCATATTATGAATGGTCTGCAAAGGTGTCAAAGTCAATGCTTTTCTCTGCTTGAGTTGGACCTCTGTGCAGGTACGCTGCTTGAGCCAGCCCTCCTGCTATTCTACTCCATTAAAGTTTTTTTCCTGATCATTTTGTTTCCTGAAAGTCTGCTCTGCATATGGTTACCAGGCCTCACCTGAAAGTTTGCCTCTGGAGCTCCAAGACACAGATTCCAGAGTATAGGGTTATCAAGGGGGGAAGACTCCTGAAAATTTGTTTCATGAACGGTTACGGGCAGCTGGAGTGAATGTAAACAGCATTCGACTTGGCATATTTCCCCCATGCAGTAAATAAAAGAGTGAACTGGCCACCAAACTCTTTTAAGTCACACTTGTCTTTGAGAAATCTAACCACTGTTCTGCAGTAAGCAGAACACTGATTTACTCCCCCCGCAACAGTAGGGTTTGGAGACGTGGGGCTGGAAGACAAGGGGAGGACAGAAGCTGGGTAATTGCCCTTCCTGACCATGGCTATGGGCCTCAGCAGCTGCCTTTTTGCCCATGCACCTGTCTGAGTCACCTGCAGGGGTCCTGTGGTGGGTGGTGCCAGGCAGCATCCCTGGTGTGGAGCAGCACGATGCCACATGGCCAGGGTTTGGGGTGAAGGCTGCATGCAGCCAGCATGCTCATCTGGCCTTATCTGGCATCACTGCATCCCAGTCTGCTCCATCATCCCATTAAACTCCCTTTCCAGCTACTGCTCTGGGTGGGGGGCTTGGTCCTGGTGCACAAATGAGGGAGTGCTTTGTGGCAGCCGCAACAGAGGGCACCATGATCATGAGCTGGGAGCCTGGGGTGTTGGTGTGGTCCAAAGTCCAGGCTGGACACTGGAGGGACCAGGGAAGGGACCTGGGACACAGGGGCAGCTACTGGGCACACTGGGTATCTAACGACAGATGTTGGAGGGATGGTTGGTGTAAAAGGAATTGCAGTATTTGCATGGTTGAAATTTGCCGTTTGATATTGAAACACATTATTAAATAAATGTGGTTAGGTTATACATCATTTTAATGTGCTTTTCTCATTAATGGTCTGTTTGTGTTTGTTTGTTTGTTTGTTAGCTACTGACTTGTTGCTTGCTGTTTATTTTTATTTATTTTAGACTATGGAAATGATGTTAGACAAAAAGCAAATTCAAACTATTCTCTTATTTGAGTTAAAATGGGTTGTAAAGCAGAGGACACAACTCTTAACATCAGCAACTCATTATTTTTGCACCAGACTAATATATGCTTATGCATTTATTTCCCACTAACTGGCTCTCACTCCCTCAAGAGCAGGGTTCGACAGAATAAGGCCCCTTCTAAGTCCGCTGATTCACAGGACAACGTTGCCTTTACATTACACTTTATTTTGTCAACAATTTGGAAAGTAACAAGGGCAATTTCTCTAGCAAGTACTACACCACTGTGTCAAGCACCCAGAAAACCATCGTGCTGTCCCACCTTGTCACCTCCAGCACTTGGATGAGGACTGGCAGTGCACCTTCAGCTTCACCATCACTGGAACGAGTTTTCTGTTTGGCAGCTGCCGTGGTGGTTGTGCCTGGATGGTGTGGTGGGATGACGAGAGGAACTCAGACAGGTCCCAGCACCCACCCCAATCCCTCTGTCCCCTCTCCTGTCTCCAGTCTGTCCTTCCCTGACCTATCTCTGCTCTGGCCAGTATCTGCACACAGCAGGACACCTCCTGAAACACTGTTCAGGCATCGAGAGTTGCTCTTGTGGCCTAAGTCTTCAATGCCTGTAACTACTAGCGCCAAACTACCAAAGTTAAACAAGGTTCTTCAGAGAGAAGAATGCAGTTAATCAAATATATTCTGTACCAGTACTCCCTGCTCCTATTCCGAGAACATGTAGAAGATAATCTTACTCCAATAATAAAACATCAAGTATCAAGGCTAACTCTTCATCACTGGATGGTTGGTGCCACCTGCATGCACAGCACCAGTTTATGTATCCCACTGTGCCTTTTCTGGTTATTTTCCCAATCCCAACTTTGCTGATGGTTTCCCCAACAACCTTTACAAAAGTTAGGAATACAGCACCCAGGATGACATAGGCCACAATTAGTGCAGGATAACCAAAGCCAGCTGTGCCAATGCCATCTCAAACCTTCCTCTCTTGCAGCTGAGCGTGCAGTGATTGCCACTCTATAAGGATGGTGAGTACCCCAAACAAGACACTCTCCTTGTTTTACAGTCTCTGATAGTCCACTTGGCCAAACAGTGAGTGGCTCCCTGGCTCAGGTGGCTCTAGAAGGAAAACAAAACTGACGTAGTTCTGGGATTCCTTCAGGATTTGTAGGCTCTAATGGTCCTGGTTTCCATCTTGAAGGATGGATTGAAGGACTCCCACAGGGTCAACAGTGTTCCATCTAACCGATGTACCTTGAGCAGTCATTTAACATGAGTGGTGACCCCATTTCTGCAACTGTTACAGCAAAGTAGAAGTTAATAAGAGTATGAAGACCGTCCCATTTAGGGTCCCTTAGGTCCAAAACCTGGTTTTGTGAGAATGGACCTTTGTAATTACTGCAGCCTCAGACTAGATATCGTGTACTTGCATTCCAGGTGGTACTGGTTGAAACCATCTGGCTTGTGCCCTGTATTCTCATGGATGTTTCTTGTGTCCCAAATACGAATTCGGTAACTCATTCATCTCCATCTAAGATGCTGGTCCTAGAGGAGAAAAAGGTCCCATGTATAGCTATGTGCCTACCAAATACTATTTCTGCTGGAGAAAAACTTGTAGGCTGGCAAGGAAGATTTCTAAGATCCCATAGCACTATTCATAAAAATTCTGGATATTTCAAATTCTGGATATTTCAAGCTCAAGCATTTTTGTTTTTAAGAGTCCGATTCATTCTTTTCACCTGTTCTGATGACTGTGGATGACATGGAACATGCAGTTGTTGCTGTATTCCTAAACTTCAATAGATACTGTTTAGTATTGCTGATGAACAATGAGAAGCTCTATCAGATTCCATAGTTTCAGGTATTTCACATCTGCAAATGATGTCCCACAAGAGTGCTTTGGCCACTCCCACAGTGTCAGCTTTTCTGGTGGAAAAAGCGACCTGTCCATGAGGTGATCCATGATCAAGCAGGTGCCTAAATCTACTTAGGGAAGGCATATCAGCATAATCAATATACTGTATTTGGAATGGCAAGTATGCTATGGTCATACTCGAACCTCCTGTTTGGGTTTTGCATCAGAAAGCTTCCTGCCTGTGGGACAAGAACTCACAGTCCTTTTTACTGCCACATGTATTCTGGGAGCTGCCTGTATTTTCTCAATCTGGTTAACAACTGCTGTCATTCCTCCATGTGTTTGTCATGAAAGCACCTAGCCAATGTCATTAAGGATTTTCTTGGTAAAAGAGCTTTTCCTCCAAGAGTCCAAATTCCAGATCCATCTTTCACAGCCTCCCAGCTTTCCCATCAAGCCATTTGGTCTGGATTATTGATAACTGTCCAGCCATTGCAAAGGGAGTTGCTGTGGTGTTACATTCATATATAGGTTGGCAGGCAACAGCTCTAGCTGCTTTATCTGACAAATCATCATTTATTTAATTTCACTGGATCCTTAGGCATGGGCTAGACAACATTCTACGGTGATTTTACCTTGGAAGATTAATGACTTCCAACAGCACATGGATCTCAGTCTCATTAGAAATATTTTTTCCCAATGAGATAAGGAACCTTCAGTCTTTCTATAGCACATTTGTTTTATAGCACATGCCAAAGGTATATTGAGAGTCAGGATAAATAGTTACTTGCTGGTTACATTCCCAACAGACTGCTCTACTAATGCAGTTAATTCAGCCCTTTGAGCACTCATTGAGGGTTGTAGAGGTTCTGTTTCAAGCATAGCCCATGGGTTTTCCATTCACATAATATGAAGATCCAGCAATGAAAAGGGTTAGATTTGAGTTGTCTAGAGACTGAGTTTGCAGGCGACTTGAGTGGAACACTGCCTTAGTACAATCACAATGTGTCTGACCATCAGAGAGAATAGGCAGTAAAGCTGCAGGGTTCAAAACCTTACATATTTTTAAAGTAATATCATCTGCATTTAAAATGGTTAATTCATAACAATGTGCTCTTTGTGGGGACAATGCTTGTATAGCATGTTGTTTAAGAATAAGTTCTACTTCATGAGAGACATACATGGTTGTTGGGCGACCTAGAACTAATGGTCTGCTCCTTTTTATGATAGTCACTGTTGCTGCTATGCCTTTAACACAGGAATTATTTTGTGCTGCCATGGATCCTGCTGAGTTGAGTAATAAGCTACAGGGCAGCGATGTGGTTTTGAGTAAGGATTGTGCTGTTGCTCCTTTGTTCTCATGCACAAATAGCTCAAAAGGTTTGGAGTAATCCAGCAATCCCAGTGACAGAGCAGAATGTTAAATCTCCTTTTATATCTTGGAAAGGCTTTTCTCTCTCTGGACCAACCATATAGGCTCTAATTCCTCTGCCTCAGCAACTTCTGTTGATGGCTTACTTACCTCTTCTAGCCCCAGTATCGAGGGTCAGTAGCACAGTAGACTGTGCCTAAAAATCCTTGCAGTTGTTTCCTTGATGCCGCTGGAGGTATTTCTTCAGTAGCCTGGACCTGTTTTGGGTCTACTCGTATTTGTCCTACTTTTAAAATAAATCCTAAATATTTTGCTTCCCGCTCACATAGCTGTAGCTGAGAAAGAAATGCACGGTGACCTTTTTCCCACTAAAGCAGAAAACAGACAAATTGTATCTTTCAAGCAGTCTTCACATGTCTGACTGACTAGCAACAAATCATCTACATGTTGTACAAAAATAGTACCTCCAGATAAGAGAATATCTTTCAAATTTTCTCCTTGTCACTCTGGGATGTGAGCCTTATAATTTCTGTGGATGGCAGAGGTGGCTTGGTCCGCAAACACACTTGCTGCCAATTCATTATTAAAATTCTGGAGAGTCATTCCCTTGTACATCAACAAAGCTTGTTATAAGCTTCCCCAGTAGTCACTGAAATGTTCCTCTGGCCTCTCCGTACATTCCTGTACTTAAGTTCAATTTACTCTTATCTCCTCACAGGTATTATCGGATTTTGGGACTTATCTCTCTCTCTTTGTTTAATATTATAATCCCCATTAGGATACCTGAGGCCAGGCAGTCAAATTTTCCCCTGCCTGTAGGGTTAATTCCACAACCTCTTCAATTAGCTTACCTTTATTATTTGAATGAAACAGGTCTCTGAGTAAGAGGTTAACATCGGTCCATGATAGATTATATCCCATACAAATACTAAAAAATAATGATGCACATCAACACATACCTTCTCTTAACCTGGGTATTTGATTTCCCCATGTAACCAAAGCTCCTAACCAGATCCTTAAAGCTCTGTTCTGTTCCCTTGTCCCTGGGGGCAGTTTTCCATGTGGTTCTCTTGACTAACTCCTTGAAGAGCTGGAACTTGGCTGGCCTAAAATTCAGGGTCCCACCTTTATTCTTCACCTGTCCCAGATCCCTCAGGGCTGCAAATTCTACCAGTGCATGATCACTGCAGCCCAGGCTGCCTCTCATTTTGACATCACCAGTTAGCTCACTTGTGTTGGTGACCATCACATCCCCTATTGCATGCCCTCTGGCAGGGCTGTCTACTACCTGGGTGATAATGTTATCCTCTATGCACTCCAGGAGTCTCCTGGATTGCCTTCAGTCCACTGTACTACTTTTCCAGCAAATGTTGGGGTGGCTGAAGTACCCCAGCAGGCCAAGAGTGTGTGAGTGTGATGCCTCCTGTTGCTGGATTAAGTAGGTTTCATGAATAGTCTTTCCGTGACCGGGCAGCCTGCAGTAGACACACACGTTCCCTTTGCTGCCTTGGTCTTGATTCTTACTGATAAGCTTTCAACATGTTCATGGCCATCCTTCAGAAACTGCTCTTCATGTTTCACATGTACAAAAGCAGACAAATAGATAGACAAAGCAGTTCTAAATTAAAATTACAGACACACACACACATGTTAACCTTTGATTAAATTTCCTTTCCATGAGTATTATAATTTTCTCACCTTTAAATGCTGGCATTGATCAGGACATGAATGTCAACTGCACAATATTAGGTGTTTGGAATTCTATGAAAACAAAATTGTCAATAAATGATTATTGAGTCCTTGAGAAATCGACCTTGAGAAGCATCCTAGTCATGGGGAGACACTGGGTCACATCCCAGTGTGATCCTGGACAGCTCTAATTGTTTCAGTTCAGGACAACTATATTTCCATTCTGGCCACATCAAGCACCAAGCAGTCCTGAAATGTCCCAGGCTGGGCAATGACCCAGTTTCTTTGAGTTTTAGGTGCAATCAGGTGGTGCCTGATTGTCCCACCTTACTCTCTGATCATGACAAGAACAATGTTTGCTTGCCTTGTGATCACCAAGCAAGAAGCGATTAATCGTCCCACCTCACTCTACATTTTCATCAAGAGAAGAATGTCTGTCTCCTGGGCACAAACATAATGCTAGCCTGTCTAGTGATGACCAGATGAGGAAGGTCTGTTCATTTTTGTTTATTGCCTTGTGATCAAAACAAAAACACTTGTAACCAATGTGAGAACACAATGTCATCTTGTCTTGAGATCACCAGGTGGCCCTGGTACAGTCTGTACCACCACATTCCACTATGTTTCAACAGTGCTATACACACAGGGAGGTTTTGTGATTTTTTTAGCCATTGTTCAGGAAGTTTTTTTCCCTAGTTTTCCCATGATAGAGATGCTTGGCTAGATCTCTTGGTTTTCATCACAAGGAAGTTCAGAAGTTCACAGCTTACAGAATTTATACTAAGCAAGCTTAACTTATGTTGTCCAAAGTGTATATAAGCAGTTTCTAAAGAAGTTTTTTCAAGAACCAGTATACCAAATAATTCAAGAAGCTAAGGTAGTCTACTCCCTTAACAGCCATTAGCCAAACTTTAATATATAAATCAAAGTTCAACAACAAACGTAGCATAATAATAGTCACTAAAATCACGATAGGATGGACCGTAAGGTTCAACGCTCCAGCACTTACAGCCATTGCTCAAGACAACTGTCCCCTGGTCAGAACCATAATGCTGGCCTGTTGAGTGATCACCAGGTGAGGAAGGCCAGTTCATTTCTACCCACTGCACTTGTGACCAAAGTAAGAACACTTGTGACCAAAGTAAGAACACTTGTAACCAAGGTGAGAACACGACCTTGGCTTGTCTTGGGATCACCAGCTAGTATGGTGGATGCACTCACCACCTCCTCCCCCACAGCCAAACCAGCAGCAGTTTGGAACAGACTTCAAAGGACGTAAAGGCCTGAGCTGCAGTCAGGCCAAGGGCTTCTTTTAGGAAACCCACAAGGAAGCAGAAAGGCACACTGAACACTGATAAATTGTGGGTGCAAGGAGTCTTGTGCAGACCTTTCCCACTGTATGCAATTTGACTATGAGACAACCACTTTATTCCATAAATATGACAGCCTGGGTGAGCCTACTTTGTGCTCTCTCTGCTAGAGAAGTGTAGCTATATGGCAACGAACTTTTACTACTCACAGGTCACTGGATGAGCCCAGTTTAAGTTTCATATAAGTCATTTAGCTCAAGTAAATTTCTTTTAAATAGAACAAATCCCTTAGGATGATACGGTCGTGTGATTTTTAATATATTGTCTGCTTCCTGTTATTTCAGATGCTGAATTTCTTGAAATCTGAAATAACATGTTATAAAGTTCTGCTCTGGTGCCGAGTGGGAGCTGCCTGGCAGGGTCCTCTGTTACGATTAGCTGTCGAGTTTATCCTATGGCTGAGGAATCTGTGTAGCACAACACAGGCCTAAAGTTTTAGGTTCAAACTGTAGAGCAGAGGCCTGGGTATTTGATCTCTCTACTCTTCTATTTGTTCACTTTCCATTTCATTCTTGCTATTATACACTTTATATGTAATTCCAACTAATTGGGCAATAATCATTTCTTCAGCCTCACCTGCTTTCTTCAATTTCTTACAGATGCCAATACACAACATATTTAACATCATTCTCTTATTTTCATTTTCTGGATCCAAATCAGTCCATATTCCAGCAGCTTTCCAGTTTCACATCCATCACAGCATCAAGTTTTCTTTTTCATATCTCCAGCTAGTGTATAAATTCTATACAAATCAGAGTTTAACAACTTAGATGTTTTTTCAGATCTCACAATTATTGCTTAACAATAAGAACAAATTAACATACAGTCCTGTACTTCATTACATTCTTCCAAACTTCTGCAGAACAACATCAGTTGTAATATAGTACTGTAACTTAGAATTCCATATTCAGGCCATTTTTACTCATTATCCTATTTATACAAAGACCACAAGTGAGTATGATACTGTTTCAAACTTTCTTTTATCAAATAAGGATCCTCACAAATTTACTGGAATGTGCAAGGATGCATCCTAAGGGTGGGCAAGACTGTATTTCAGTAGCGGAACTGGTTCCTGTTTTGTAATTATCTCTCCAAATGAATTTCTTTTGTGTCGAGGGTTTAGATTGGGGGGTGACAACAAAAACCCTGGCAGATGTATTGTTAACCTCCTCCCCTCCCACTTCCTCCTTTTCCCCCTCCCTCTCCCCACTTCGCACTAAGGACAGGCGATCAGGACGAAAAGAAGGACAGAGAGAAGAGAGTTGGAAAAATTAACAATGTTTTACTAATGCTACTAATAAGAATAGAGAAAATATACAAAATACACAAAACCGATCTTGAAAGTCTCAGCAACTGCAGAGCTGGCACCCGAAATGCTGGATTGGACTTGCAGCCAACCGGAGCTGGATTCAGTCTCTCACTAGGCCTCAGTTCGCAGGGACGAATAGCAAGGTCCTCTCCTAATGTCGGCCATAAGCAGAAGGGAAAAGGGATGAGATCCTCGTGATCTCCCACTTTTATATGAAGTATTCACGTGAATGGAATGTTATACACAGTTGGTCAGTTTCTTGTTCACCGGTTTCTCGTTGCCCCTCTCGTGAGATGTCCATCCATGCTTATCAATAAGTTTGCATTCCATTGCTAGGTTTACCAAAACATGTGTCTGGTTCTCTAGGAAAATGCACTTAATATGAAGGCTTTAGCTGACAGGCAAATTCACTGAAAGAGAAACTTGTTTTTAACAAAACCAGGACATTTTGGTACCAAATACAAATATGCAAACATATACCAAGCCTGCATACACTCAGCTTGAGTTTGTCAACTCTTTTGCACGTCCATGTAGCAGGTCTCTCCTAATGCGGCCCTCAATGAGCTGACTTACATGGAAATTTGTTCCAAATACCAAGTGCATGCAACCAAATTCAAATATGCAAACCAAATACCGAGTTCAGATATGCAAACCAAATACCAAGTTTAAATATGCAAACTGATCACAATTACACTTTTTCAAGACAATATCTTGATTACAGCATTGCACCTTAGAGCCACTTACCACCCAACCAGGGAGAGAAACCACTGGAGTCCCCATTCAACAGGTCAGTTGTTGTGGTAAGCTGGACTGGATCAGGCTCTTATCAGCATCCCATCAGGGCTGCCACAACTGTTGTCCCGAAAACAGGGTTCTTTGCCTGGTGTACATATAAATGAGCCAAATTGTAGTACACAGAGATGACGCGTTGTTTATTACAGAGTCGTGCAAGTCCGGATGCTGGAGTTAAGCCAGCATGCTATCAATAAAAGTAACAGCCATTATATACAAAATCATATCACTGCTCAGGGCAGTCCTAAAGAGCGAATTGGTTACAACTTTGCATATTGGCTACACAATCATTTTCATGTATAATGAGCAATGTTCAGCTAAAGAACACTTTATCCAACAGTCTTGAGATATGTGTTAAACAAGACTCAACAAATTGTGTGGCCTTCAAAATGTCTAGAGCTGCAAGGTCAGTCTCTCCATCAGGTGTTCTGCAAGTCACTCTTATCTTTGTCAGACTGACCTAAAACTGAAAAAATTTACATGTTTTTAGGATGGCAATTGCAGACAGGACTCATTCTTTTAAGTGATAATTACAACACCCTGTCATTCCTGTGATGTCCTAAATGTTCCCTTGCCCTTCCTGCAGTTCTCCCAGAACTCCCCTGCCCTCGCTGTGATATTCCCAGAACTCCTCTGACCTCCCTATGGTGTCTTCAGAGCACTCCTGCCCTTCTTGTATGTCCCCAAAGATCTCTTGCCATTCCCAGACCTCCCCTGCTTCCTTCTCATGTCCACAGAGCTCCCCTGCCCTCCCTCTCATGTCCTTACTTGTCCCCTGACCTTCATGTGCTGTTCCCAATGTTTCCTTGCCCACCCTCTGATGTCACCAGGGCTCTCCTGCCCTCCCATGTAGTAACTATGATGCTCTCCTGCCCTACCCTGTGATGTCCCTGATGATCCCCCATCCTTGGCCCTGGAACTCCTTGGTTGGTGCAACAGGGCACACAGGATGAGCTGGGGGTTGAAGCTTACTACTGTCTGCCCATCTCCATGTGAGAACCACAGCCTTCCAATCCCTTCTGCCCACTTTCACAATCACTGCTGTCTCCAGAGGTCAGGGACAGCCTGTGTCTGCTGTGCCCCGTGCTGCGGCACAGCTTGGTACTGACCTGAAGCCCTGGACACACTCATCTCCACCTTCTGCTTCATCCCACAAGCTCCATCACTGTCTTCATGGCCAGTGCTTCATGGATGAGACAGGGAAGGACGTTTTGAAGACCATCTGGCTTGAGTGGTTACACTTGGACAATGGGAAACTCATCATGTGGGCCTCCTGTCACTGCCACATGAGGGTTCCCTGTGCATCCCTGGGTTTAGGCTCTTCCACCCTACAGTGCTGAGCACTTGCCAGTCTGGGGGTGACTGAGGATGGGGTACTCACGCAGGGCATCACTGGGGGTTCTGAAACACTGAGGAAAATAGTTCTAAGTACATGAGAACTCTTACTAAAACAGAGAAACACAGGGGCACACAAGGCAAGAAACCCTGAGCTATTGTCTGTGCAGCCCCAGGGACAGGTCCTGAGCTTAGTGAATGGCAAACTAAGTTTTCACTCAGACCTGGACCAATGGATTCAGAAGTACTGTTAAGCAATGATGAGACAGGAAGTTGCTTGGGACCTGGAATGATTCTACGAAGTACATTGTCAGAGTTAGCAGAGGGAATACAAAATGTCAAAGATACATTTTTCATTATTTCCTCGAGGGAGGAGGACAAACACCCATTTGCCTTTCCCTGGGAAGGGAGACAATACACTTTTATTTGGCTTCCACAGGGGTAAAAACACTCCTTTCCACTATTAGGCACAATACCTGGCTGAGCTCTATGACACATGAACGTGTCATTGGGCAGTCATATATATCAGTATCCAGATGACGTCTTGGTGGACGGAGACAATAAGGAACAGGTTGGGCGGGTAGCTGAATCTATCAGGAATCTAATGACTAAAAACTGAATTAGATAATCCACCTTCCAGATGTCAAGGTCCTAGGCAGAAAAAGAAATTCCTGAGGGCTTTTTGGACTGCAGGAGCTATTGCAGCACCCACTGGTGCCCTATTGGACATTGAGAAGGGGTAGACAGCAAACAGGTGTTGAGCACACTGGGGTACTGGAGAAAACACATTGTCCGCCCTTTCTGTGACCTGCTTTGGAAGAGCAGCAAATGGGTTTGAAACCTGCAGCATATGGAGGCCCTTAACTTTCTGAAAGATGAAAAGGTCTGTCAGGTGCTGGTCCTGCTGCACCCGGGAGATCTGTTCAAGGTGGAATGAGGATTCTCAGAGCATGCTTCCTATTGTGGCATATTTCAAAAGAGACCACAGGGGTCAGCCAGACCGTTGTTGTTTTACCAAACAGTGCAAATATTGTGAGAGCAGTTTAGTGCTCTACCAACCCCTGAGAGTATTCAAAGTGACGTCAGTACGTACTTTACAGATACAGTGGTTCAATGTTGGGCTCAAGGGAAAGGTATTGAGTGGGTGCTCCATACACTATACAACCCACAAGCCAACAGGATGGTTGAGTGGACTAATGGTCTGATGAAAAAGGCAGATTGAGACCTCATGACCCAGTGGGGACACAGGGCTGACACAGGCAGTCCTCATTGTTAAAATCTGCTGGGGGAGTTACGGAAACCCTCAAATCACAGAATCACAGAATGTTAGCGATTGGAAGGGACCTCAAAAGATCATCCAGTCCAGTCCCCCTGCTGGAGCAGGAACACCCAGATGAGGTTACACAGGAAGGTGTCCAGGTGGGTTTTGAATGTCTCCAGAGAAGGAGACTCTACAACCACCCTGGGCAGCCTGTTCTGGTGCTCTGTCACCTTCTCTGTGAAGAAGTTTCTTCTAATTTTTAAGTGGAACCTCCTGTGCTCTGGTTTATACCCATTTCTCCTTGTCTTATCATTGATTGTCACTGAAAAGAGCCTGGCTTCATCCTCATGACACTCACCCTTTATATATTTATAAACATTAATGAAGTCACCCCTCAGTCTCCTCTTCTCCAGTCTAAAGAGGCCCAACTCCCTCAGCCTTTCCTCATAAGGGAGATGCTTCACTCCCTTAATCATCTTCGTAGCTCTGCATTGGACTCTCTCCAGCTGTCCCCTGTCCTTCTTGAACTGAGGGGCCCAGAACTGGACATAATATTCCAGATGTGGTCTCACCAGGGCAGAGTAGAGGAGGGGGAGAACGTCTCTCGACCTACTAACCACACCCCTTTTAAATCAGGGCATTTTGCCCCGAGAAGCAGCCAACAGACAGTCATCCTTGGAGAAAAAATAGACAGAAGCAGTCTTCCCTAAAAATACGCCAGGGCTGCCTTCTGCTGGCATTGTGCCTACAAGCCTGGCAAAACCCAGAGGCTTCTATGTCTGGAAAACTCTGGATGGGAGTTGGAAAACCCACCGTATTAGCACTCAGTAGATGATCCCTGATGCCTAAGCAAAAGCCCCCTTTTCAAGCCTGAGGGAATTTTTGCATTTTCATACAGCATCTCCCCTTATCTTCTGAGGCCATTTTGTTTAACGATCCAGGAAGCTTGGAAGTTCACAGCTTGAAGAAGTTATGCTAAGCGAACTTAAGTTATGCTAAGCGTATCCTGGATAAGCATTTTCTAAACAAGTTCTGTAAGAAGCACTACACCAAATAATTTAATAAGCTAAGGCAGCCTACTCCTTAAGGGCCATTTTTCAAAGTTTGATATAGAAATCAAAGATGAACAATAAGCATAGTGTAAGAAGAATCACTACAATCATGATAGGGTGTAGTGTAAGCTTTAATGCTCCGTCTGCGTTGCAGACCATCCCGAAAGGGTTTCCCACTATCCATGTTGTCCATCTTTCTTCACTCTTTCTAGGACATGAAGTACCTCCTCTGAATCATGATGGACAGTGATTAGGAAGGGTCTGTGGAGGAGTGAGCTGGATTCTGACATGACACTCTCAGCCCTGGACACAGACAGGACCTTCTCAGGCTCCAACCACACTGCCATGGCAGCCACCAACAAGCAGATCCTGGTGTCACCCCTGCAAGGGTGCCAGCAGTACCCTGGAGACAAGGGACAGCCCACCTTCAGCTTCAGGGTGCAGTGGCAGTTCACAGCTACAGCAGTACCTGGCACAGAATCCCATGCAGCCATCAATTACTGCCCATGCTCAGGGCGAGTTTCCGCCAGGCTGGTCCCCTGTACCCACTGCGGCACCCAGAGCAATCCTGGCTGCTACCACAGACCAGCCACACACACTTGCTCCTGCCATGGGATGTGACAGTGGGATGGTTCTGTCCGGGACAGGTGGCAGGGGTGTCCATCTGGCTGTCTAAGGGGGACAGGGGCAGTGCCCATCTTTCTGTCCAGGTGATGTGGAAGCCACCTATCTGGGAAGTGTGGCAGGGAGATCCATCTGTCTGCTCAGGGCATGTGGCAAGGGGTGTCTCTCTGTCTGCGTGTCTGCCAGGATCAGCTGGTTCAGGTTCTCCTGCCCAGAGGTGCAGTTTCTGAGTCCCTCTGCCCCCTTGTACCCCACCGGACTCCGACACACCTTTTGTTGGCCAGTGCTTTGTGGATCACTGTGAAAAGAAGACACTGGAGATCACATGTCTCCTGTGCGAAGAGGTTCTGTCCTGCAGGGATGCCTGGAAAGCCACCAGGTGAACCCTAACCCTACCCTCCCATCCCACAGCCCTGCCTCCTCTCCTGCTTACAGGGCTTTCCCGCAGGGTCAACACCTCCATCTTCACCTGTGTCAAGTGATAGAAATGGGGACCAGATCTGCCTTCACCCTGCTGTCCCATCTGCATCTTTGAGGCTTTCTGCTACCCCAGTCCTGGGCTGGACTCTGGCCTGCTCCGACATTCTGAGTGGGACACACACCTTCATCATGCCTGGCTTCCTCCTAGTGCCTCCCAGTGGCTCTCAGCAGCCTGCTGGTGGGGCCCCCATTCCAAAGCTTGTGTTTCCTGCGTAGGAAGACAAATAAATGTTTCTTTGCCTGACAGAAAGCCATACCCCATGTGTCCCTGGGGTGTAAGAAGCCACTCTGTGACAGGGAGAGGTGAGGGACAGTGGTGGCTGGGGTTGGGCAGTGTGATGTTTTGGGGTGTTTGGAGGGATGGGGATGGAAAACAGGGGATGACAATAGCTGGGTTATTCCACCTCCTGGCCATGGCGTAGGGCCTTGTCACGGAGGCACCATGAGGTTAGTTTAAGGGACAACAAGGTTCAACTTTTATTAAACCGGTGAGAAACAGGGTTTTAGCACTCCAAAAGTGACTTAAATACAGGTTTGGATATCAGTTGAGGAAAATTATTAAGGGGCAGCAACTCATACAACAGGCGGTCCACAGAGTGCATGCGCATGGCTTCACCCAAAACAATGCTGGAGTTGTCTCTGAGTCCGGAAGGAGTACACACTTGCCTGAACACGGTGTGGCATTATTTTAAAGAGATACACGTATTCGTAGTGAGTACAGAAAGTGTACACTCACGATTCTGTGAGGGTAAATTTATAATACACTCACAATCCTGCGAGGGTTAATACACGTGCAAATGTGCACAGAACATTACACATGCTTATGTGGAAGCATGGGAGGAAAATAAGCTCGCGATTGTGCGAGGAAATAATTTATACACGTGCTCATATTGTGCATGGAAAGTAGATGTGCTTGTATTAAGCACGGAAAGTACACGTGCGAATGTGCACAGAAAGTTACACGTGCTTATGTGGAAGCACGGGAGGAAAATACACCTGCAATTATGCGAGGATTAATTTTACACGTGCTCATATTGAGTACGGAAAGTAGGCGTGCATATGTGCACGGGAAGTAGATACACTCGGAGTCCTGCGAGGAGAAGTTTTATTCACCCCCGTGGTGGCAAGGCAAGCGGAATCTCCATCCTGGGGAGGGGGGCTCTCGGTGGCAGCATCTCGCTCGTGCTCCGAGAGACCCACAACAATGGGCGGTGTCTCAACGAGAGTCCCGTTTTATATAGGCTGATCAGATCTGACTGTAGGCATTCCAGAAGCTTCTCTGCACCCCTACCCTGGCTGTGGGGTGCCCCTGAAACTCCCAAACATCCCACACACTGGCCACGGGTGCCCAGCGGCTCCCTGGCGCTTCGGCACTCCCTTCTCCTAATGGCCCTGGCCAGAGTGCTCTGGGGCCAAACAAAAGAAGCTGTTAGCCTCAAGTAGCAGAGAGAGAGGGAGATGTGTCAACTCATTCCATGATGAAGGAGGGAGGGGGAGAGAGGGAGGTTTGCATCCTGCCACAAACCACCCCGTGACTACAGTCATGATCTGATGACTTTGGAGCGTTGATGCCTCTTGCCTCCTAAGTAAAAAGAGGACACTTCTGCCAGTGAGCCTTAATGTCCACTGTGGATCACCATATCTCATGTGTTGACTTACCCCTGCAAAACAGTTATTAATAACAATCAACAATAGAGTTGAAGTAATTACAACAATCAACAGTTGCCCGAGGTAATTACTGAGTCCAAACACCAGTCACAGCTCATTAGTGTTTCCATTCCTGCGACTGCATTCCTTCTGAATGGCTTGCTGGTGTTAGCTGGATCCTTTTCCGCCCCATCATTATTGGTGTCATTTTGTTTCCAAAGCATCTGGATCCTCTTCCACCCCGTCATCTTCCGTCACCCTGCAAGGAAAGACAAAAACAGACCTCGATCCCTTTGGAACCGGGCTTTCAGACTTAACATGTTGAACTAGCTCAGAAGGTTCTGAGCAGAAAATATCTCTTGGACCTTGTGTTTTGGGGGCAGGTCTTTATAAAGCAAATGGCCTCAAGGAAACACACCGCAAGACGCCAAGTTGTTGCAGAAATATTACTCAACCCTCTAAATAATTCCTCCATATCTGATATCCTGCCAACTATGCCAAAAATGTCACAGAGGCACCATGAGGTTAGTTTAAGGGACAACAGGGTCCAAAACAACTTTTATTAAACCGGTGAGAAACAGGGTTACAGCACTCCAAAAGTGATTTAAATACAGGTTTGGATATCGGTTGAGGAAAATTATTAAGGGACAGCAACTCATACAACAGGCGGTCCACAGTGTGCATGCACGTAGCTTCACCCAAAACAATGCTGGAGCCGTCTCTGAGTCCGGGAGGAGTACACACTTGCCTGAACACGGTGTGGCATTATTTTAAAGAGATACACATATTCATAGTGAGTACGGGAAGTGTACACTCACAATTCTGCAAGGGTAAATTTATAATACACTCACAATCCTGCGAGGGTTAATACACGTGCAAATGTGCACGGAATATTACACATGCTTATGTGGAAGCATGGGAGGAAAATACACTCGCGATTCTGCGAGGAAATAATTGATACACGTGCTCGTATTGTGCATGGAAAGTACACGTGCTTGTATTAAGCACGGAAAGTACACGTGCGAATGTGCACGGAAAGCTACACATGCTTATGTGGAAGCACAGCAGGAAAATACACCCGCGATTATGCAAGGATTAATTTTACATGTGTTCAAATTGAGCACAGAAAGTTACAAGTGCATATGTGCATGGAAAGTATAAATACACTCGGAGTCCTGTGAGGAGAAGTTTTACTCACCCCCGTGGTGGCAAGGCAAGCGGAGTCTTCATCCTGGGGATGGGGACTCTCGGCGGCAGCATCTCACTCGTGCTCCGAGAGACCCGTGACAATGGGCGGAGTCTCGACGAGAGTCCCGTTTTTTATAGGCTGATCAGATCTGACTGTAGGCATTCCAGAAGCTTCTCTGCACCCCTACCCTGGCTGTGGGGTGCCCCCGAAACTTCCAGACATCCCACACACTGGCCACGGGCGCCCAGCGGCTCCCTGGCACCTCAGCACTCCCTTCTCCTAATGGCCCTGGCCAGAGTGCTCTGGGGCCAAACAAAAGAAGCTGTTAGCCTCAAACAGCAGAGAGAGAGGGAGATGTGTCAACTCATTCCATGATGAAGGAGGGAGGGGGAGAGAGGGGGGCTTGCATCCTGCCACAGGCCTCAGCAGCTGCCTTCTTGCCTATGCACCCATTTGGTGCACCAGCAGGGGTCCTGTGGTGGTGACCCCAGGCAGCAACCCTAGGGCGGAGCAGCACGATGCCACATGGCCAAGATTCAGGGTGAAGGCTGCATGCAGCCAGCATGCTTACTTGGCCTCATCTGGCATCTCTCCAACCAAGTCTGCTCCATCATCCCAATAAACTCCATTTCCAGCTACTGCTCTGGGTGGGGCACTTGATCCTGTGTACACAAATTGGGGAGTGCTGGGTGAGAGTCCACACAGAGGGGACCATGTTCATTGGCTGAGAGCCTGGGCTGTTGGTGTACTCCAAAGTCCAGGCTGGATACTGGAGGGACCACAGGAAGGACATGGGACTCAGGGGTAGTTACTGGGCACACTATGTGGCTAAGGTTGGATGCTGGAGGGACGTCTAGTGCATAAGGAATTGCAGTTTTTGCATTGTTAAAACTGTGATTTGATATTGGAATATATTCTTAAACAGATGTAGTTATGTTATACATCATTTTTAATGTACTTTTCTGACTTTATGGTTTGGGTTTTTTTGCTATGGACTTACTACTTGCTGTTTATTTTTATACATTTTAGACTATGGAAATGGTGCTAGGCAATAAGCAAATCTGAGCTATCATCTTATTTGAGTTCAAAATGGGTTGTAAAGCAGCGGAGACAACTCACAACATCAACAGCACATTTGGCCCAGGAACTGCTAACAAACGTACAGTGCAGTGGAGGTTCAAGAAGTTTCACAAAGGAGATGAGAGCCTTGAATTTAAGGAGCATAGTGGCCAGCCATTGAAAGTTGACAAGGACCAACTGCGAGCAATCATCAAAACTGTTCCTCTTACAACTGCATGAGAAGTTGCTGAAGAACTCGGTCATTCGGCATTTGAAGCAAATTGGAAAGGTAAAAAAGCTCAATAATTGGTGCCTCATGAGCTGACCAAAAAGAAAGAGAATCATCATTTTGAGGTGTCATCTTCTCTTGTTCTATGCAACAACAACAAACCTTTTCTCAATCGGATTGTGACATGTGACAAAAGTAGTTTGTATACGACAACCAGCAATGACCAGCTCAGTGGCTGGTTGGAGAAGAATCTCCAAAGCACTTCTTCAAAGCACCTACAAAGCCAAAATTGCATCAAAAATAGGTCATGGTCACTGTTTGGTGGTCCACTGCCAGTCTCATCCACTACAGCTTTCTAAATCCTGGCAAAACCATTTCCTCTGAGAAGTATTCTCAGCAGATCGATGAGATGCACAAAAACCTACAGTGCCTGCTGCTGGTTTAGGTCAACAGAAAGAGCCCAGTTCTTTTTCACAAAAACACCTGACCGCACGTCACACAACCAACACTTCAAAAGTTGAATGAATTTGGCTACAAAGTTTTACTCCATGCGCCATATTCACCTGACCTCTCAACAACTGACTGCCACTTCTTCAAGCACCTTGACAACTTTGTGCAGGGAAAATGCTTCTACAAACAGCAGGATGCAGAAAAAGCTTTCCAACAGTTCATTAAATCCCAAAGCACAGATTTTTATGCTACAGAAACTTATTTCTCTTTGGCAAAAATGTTTTGATTGTAATGGTTCCTATCTTGATTAATAAATAGGCTTACGGGAGGCATGTCAGCACAATCAATCTGCAGTCTGGAATGGGAAGTATGCCCATGGTCATCCTCCAACTTCCTGTTTGAGTTGTGCATCACAGTGCTTCCTACCTGTGTGACAAGAATTCACAATCCTTTCTGCTGCCACATGTATTCTGAGGGCCACCTGTGTTTTCTCAACCTGGTTAACAACTGTTGTCATCCCTCCATGTGTTTGTCATGAAACGACCCAACCAAAGTCAATAAACATTTTCTTGGTAAAACAGCTTTTCCTCCAGTTGTCCAAATTCCAGTTCCATCTTTCACAGCCTCCCAGTTTTCTCATCAAGCCATTTGGTCTGGATTATTGATAACTGTCCAGTCATTGGTAGATGAGGTTGTTATGGTGGTACACTCACAGATAGGTTGGCGGGCAACAGCTCTGGCTCCTTTATCTGTCAATTCGTTATTCATTTCAATTTTGCTGGATCCTTTGGTATGAGCTGGACAGTATATGAAAGCAATTTTCCATGGTAGCTTAATGGCTTCCAACAGTACCTGGATCTCACTCTCATTAGAAATATTTTCCCAATAAGGAAAGGAACCCTCATTCTCTCCATAGCATACCTGTTGCATGACACATGCCAAAAGCATATTGAGAGTCAATATAAAAAGTCACTTGCTGACTAAGTCCCCAACAGGTTGCTCTTGCTAATGCAGTTAATTAGCCCCTTGCGCTCCGTGAGGAATGTAGAGATCTGCCAGTGAGAGATGTAGAGAACCTGCTCCCTTGTCCCTTAGGGCACTTTCCCAGGTGGTTCTATTGACTAACTCCCTGAAGAACTGGAACTTGGCTTTCCTAAAATTCAGTGTCCTGATTCTATTGTTCACCTGTCCCAGATCCCTCAGGACTGAAAATTACACCAGTGTCTGATCACTACAGCCCAGGCTGCCTCTAATCTTGATCACTACAGCCCAGGCTGCCTCTAATCTTGATGTCACCAATCAGCTCACCTTTGTTGGTGACCATCAGGTCCAGTACTGCATCCCCTTCAATAGGGCTGTTTGTTCCCTGGCTTAGTTATCCTCTAGGTACTCCAGGAGTCTCCTGGATTGCCTGCAGCTCACTATGCTACTTTTCCAGCAGATGTCAGGGTGGCTGAAGTTCCCCAGGAAGCCAAGAGCCTGTGAGCAAAATGCCTTCTGTAGCTGGATTAAGAAGGCCTCGGCAATAGTCCCCCCCTGATTGAGCAGCTTGTAGACACCAACCGCAACATGCCCTTTTCTGGCTTGTTCTCTGATTCTTACCTATAAGCTTTCAACTTGCTTGTGGCTGTTCTTCAGAGACAGCTCTTCATTTCTTGATTTAGAGGGCAATTCCTCTGCACTTCCTTCTCAGTCTGTCCATTCTCAACAGCCTGAAGCCACTGATCGCCACACGTCCTGTCATGGGATTAATCCCAGCAAGTTTCAGTAATGATAACTAGGTTTCAGCTTTCTAGCAGCATCAACTAGGGCTTCCAACACCTCCTGTTACTTGCCCATGCTGCGTGTGTTTGTATAGAGGCACTTCAGTTGGGCTGCCAGTTCTGTTAACCCACCTCCCTTCCTGTGAGGTACCCCATTGGTATTCCCCTGTTGTCTCTGATTAGCCCAGGATCCCCTGGTTCATCTACCTAAGAGTGTGCATCAGTGTACCCAGCACACTGCATAGCAACAGGTTGAGGACCTTCACTAGCGCTCCATCCCTCTAACCTTGTCATGTCATCCTATGGAGTGTCACAGGCAAGACTGATATTATCCCACTCTGCCTTCAAGTCTAGTTTCAAGTTCTGTCAATCAGTCCAGCTAGCTCCTGAACAAAGATGTCCTTTCCACTTTGAGAAAGATGAATCGCATTCAGTGCTAGTAAGCCTAATGTCGCGTAGACAATCGCGTTACCAAAAACCCCCTAATTCAACTGGCTGTCAACCAACACCCCCAGCTCCTTTTGCACCAGGCAACTTTCCAGCAACTGTTCCCCAGTCCTGTAGTGTTGCATGGGCTTATTGTGACACAAGTGTAGGACACAGTACTTGGCCTCATTGGCTCTCTCACAAGTAGCCTCTGCCCGTTGATCTGGCCTGTTCTGTGACTGCTTCAATACAGTGGTGGGATAAAGCAAAGACAAGAAAGGATCCCATTTCTGGGTGGGTTTTCAGGATGCCAGGTGAGGAGGAATGGGATGAGGCCATGTGGTGTAGCAAGCCCTCGGGTACCTTGGGTTTAAGGCTCCTTGGAACCCTAAGCATTCCAGGCACAGTAGAGGGATGGCAAACAGGTGACAGAAGGGACAACAGCCCCCAGGAGGGATATTCCCTGGTTAAACATCTGTCCTGGCTGTCACTAACTTGCAGGAGCCTGGGCGTCCCATGAGGTGCCAGGGAAGCCTTGTCATGCATAGAATATTTGCACAGCTTTCATTTAACAGAAATTTAGGATTTATTAACACTTTGTGGCAGATTACAAGGATAGGCTGTTGAATTGTTTAGAGCACTCAATCATCAGCCGATTTGCTAGAGTGGTATAAGTGAAATTTGTTACAATTAGAAAAAGATAGCCACAAGAATTATGCTAAACTTACAGGAGGGTTTTTTGACTGAAACACACACATGTATAAAAATGTAAACTGAGACACACACACACAAGCAGACAAAGAGATAGAAAAACCAGTTCTAAAATCAAATTACACACACATGCTAGCCTAGGTTTAAAATTTCCCTTTCATGAGTATTATAAATTACTCACTTTTCTGTGTTGATATTCTCAGAGGACAACCATCAGCTGCCCAAAATTAGATCTTTGATCTTTGCAAAATCATCAGCAAATTACCATTGAAACTACATGAAATTGTCAATAGACTATCATTGAGTCCTCAACAAACAGGCCCTGAGAGGCATCCTAGTAAGGGGGAGACAGTGGGTCACAACCCGTTGAGATCCAGGACACCTCAAATTGTCTCACCTTAGGACCATTACTTATAGGATTGTAAAATGATTGACTTTGGTCAGTATTTTTCCATTCCTGACACATCTTGCACCAGGTGGCCCTGGCACTTCCCAGACTGGGCAACGATTCTGTTAGTCAGAGTCTTGAGTTCCATCAGGGGGCAGCTAATTGTCCCATCTCACACTCTTACCACAACAAGAACAATGTTGGCCTGCCTTGTGATCACTAAGTGAGGAGAGATTAATTGTCCCAATTCACTCCATCCGTTGATCAAGACAAGAAGATTTGTCCCCTAGGCAGGAACATAATGTTGTCCTGTGTAGTATTCACCAGGTGAGGAAGGACAGTTCATTTCTACTCACTGCTCTTGTGATCAAAGCAACAACACCTGTAACCAAGGTGAGAAGACAAGGTCATTTTGTCTTCAGATGACCAGGTGGTCACAGGCCAGTTTGTACCTGCACATTCCATCCCGCGACTAAAGTCAAACTGTTGCTCTACAGACTAGTGGTGTGGTCACCTCTTTCCTCTGTGTCTATAAACAGATAGTGTCATATTCCAGTTAAAGATTAAGGGGAATTTTTCACATTTTCTTAACATATACATACACATATAAGTAAAAGAAAGAGATGTATATTATTCTGTCAAATGTGGTTCAACAGTACTATATATACATGGGGAGGTTTTATATTTTATTTAGCCATTGTTCAGGAAGTTTCTTTTCTCTAGGGTTCCTGCAACAGAGACTCTTGTTTGAATCTCTTGGTTTTCATCAGGTGGGCTGTCAATCAAATTCCTGACTTTCGGTTGCTATTTTGCACCTGCAGCTGGAGAAAAATAAGTTCTATGCAATAACCAAAACTTTCTTCTGTTTCATCTCCTTTTAGATGTTGTTCTGTTCCTTCACTTACCTCCAGGGATGCAGGTCCCCGTATTTTCTGAGGCCTTTTTCATTTGAAGAGGCAAGAAGTTCAAAAGTTCACAGCTTGCAGAAGTTACAGTAAGAAAACTTGGTTATATTAAGGAAATTCTGTATGAGCAGTTTCTAAGCAAGTTCTAAGTTTCTAAACAAGCTCTGTAAGGTCTCATCAATCAGCGATGAGCGAGTGAGGAGCGTAGCAGTAGTTACAGTAAGTTGTGCTGCAGAGCGCAGATCAAGGAGTGAAGAAGGGCAGACCTATTTCCAGGCAAATCCATGGATGGGCAGCAGGGGGCCATTGCCAGGAGATTTAAATGGCCCCTAGGGAGCATAGGCGACCAAGCACAGTGAACAGGGCCAGTAAACAAGGGCAAGGCAGTTAGTGTGGCAGTTTGTGTGAAGGACAAGCAGCAAGGGTGAGCAGGGAGGACCTTATCACTTCAAACGGAGGATACAACCCACTAGCAAGGAGCTAAGTACAGCAGGAGGCATGGTATTCACACAGAAAAGAGTAGTACCTTCAGCATCCCTCATGGTCCCTCTGCTCAAAAGAACTGATGCAGCCACCCAAACTGAGCTCGGGAGGGAAGACGCAACTGTCCAGGTTCCTCACTGCAGAGTGTGACCGAGTTTCTGCTTGGCAACTGAGGGCAGCGGTGAGCTCACGTGTGGGTGATCTGGCCAAGTGAAGGAGCTGCTCAGCCTGCTGACAGAGTTTTGAGAGGAGGTGTCCAGGATGAGGAGCATCAGACAGTCAGAAAAGGAGATTGACTGGTGGACTTGCAGTCTAACATCCTTGGTGCGGGAAAAGAAACCAACAATGGCACCAGATACAAAGAACCCCCTACCCTCTCACTGCCGAGCTGTAAGAGGCAACACAGAGGATGGGGGAAAATAGAAACAAGTTACAGTTCAGGGAGGCAGGCGAACACACCCCCAGCCTGCCCCACTATCCCAGATGCCTGTATACAACAGTTATGAGGTCCTGGAACTGGGTGGGCAAGGAGCTGATGCTGCTGATGAAGACCCTTCTGGGAAGGAGGGGTTCTCCAGACAACCCATGCCCCACATTAAACCATTAAAACCTCACATGTAAAGAGAAAAATAAGGGTAATTGTCATAGGTGACCCCCTCCTTAAGGGAATAGAGGGCCTGATATCCCGACCTGACCCAACCCACAGGGAAGTCTGCTGCCTCCCTGGGGCCAGGGTAAGAGATGTGGCTCAACAACTCTCCAGGCTGGTAAGGTCCTCTGACTATTACTTGCTATTGGTTTTTAATGTTGGCAGGGAAGAGATAGGCAAAAGTAGTATTAGGCAAATCAAAAAGGATTTCAGAGCTTCGGGGCAGCAGGTCAATGGCTCATGGGCTCAAGTGATTTTTTGCTCCACCCTTCCTGTTGCAGGCAGGAATACAGAATGGAACAGGCAGGCCCAACTGATAAACATATGGCTCCCAGACTGGTGTCACCGATGGAACTTTGGGTTTTTTGACCATGGGAAAGTCATTCCTTCCCCAGGTTTCCTAACACCCGATGGAATGCATCTCTCACAGAAGGGGAAAAGTGTGCTTAGTCAGAGGATAGCAAAACTGATTGATAGGGCTTTCAACGTGATTGGAAGGGCAAAGGGGCGGTAACAGGTGGGTCACTGATGAGCAGTGGGGTGGCACACCAAAGATGGAGGAGGTGCATGGCAGCGAGATTCCTCAGACTGTACCACAAGGTGAAGGGCACAATCAACCACACACCTGAAGTATTTCTACACTAATGTACCCAACGTGAGGAACAAAGAAGATGAACTAGAAGCCTTGGCCCGATCCCAGGGATATGATATAACTGACATTAGCAAAACCTGGTGGGATGAATCCTGTGACTTGTGCACCATGATTGATGGCTACAGGCTATTAAGAAGGGATAGGCAGTGCAGGAGAGGTGGAGAGGGGTCACACTGTATGTAGCGGAGGGTATGGAGTGCATTGCTGGCAGTTGGTGATAGCAAAGCTGAGAGTCTCTGCATAAGGATTAAAGGTCAGACAAATAAAGCAGATGTTGTCATGAGTGACTACTACAAGCCACCCAGCCAGGATGACAACACTGATGAGTTATTCTTTAAGGACCTAAGTGAAACATCCAAATCATCTGCCTTAGTTCTTATAGGGGACTTCAACTTGCCAGATGTCAACTGGGAGTACCACACAGCAGGCACCAACAGATCCAGAAGATACCTGAAGCATCTGAATGATAACGTCTTGGTGCAGGTACTAAAGGAATCAACCAGGAAAGGTGCCTTTCTGGATTTGATTGTCTCTAACAGAGAGGGTTCGGGTGAAATATGGTGACCAGTGTCTCCCTTGTCCACAGCGACCATGAAGAAGTCAGGTTTAAAATCTTTGCTAATGGGAGGAAAACTTCCAGCAAGACCTTAACACTAGATATGAGGAGAGCAGAATTCAGGCCACTCAGAAAAATACTTTGTAAGATTCCCTGGGAAGAAGCTTTTGAAGATGTTGGGGTTGATCAGTGTTGATTGTTTTTTAAGTACCACCTACTAACAGCACAGGACCAAGCCATTCAAAAAATGCTGAATATCTAGCAGGTGAGATAGAAAGCCAGCTTGGATAAGCAGGGATCTTCTTCCTGAAATGCAGAAAAAAAAAAAAAAAAATTACATTGTGAGTGGAAACAAGGTCAGGCAACATGGGAGGACTACAGGGACACTGCTCACCATTGTAGGGAGGAAATTTGTGCTGCCAAAGCTCAACTAGAATTAAAGCTGGCCAGTACTGTGAAGAACAATAAAAAAGGCTTTTTATAATATATTAATGGCAAAAAAAACAAACTAGAAATAGCATTGGCCCATTACTTGATGAGCATGGTCACCTTATTAACAGGGGCATAGACAAAGCTGAGGCGTTTCATGCTTGCTTCGCTTCAGTCTTCCACACCGATGATGGACTTGGGAGCTCCCATAACCCTGGGCTGGAAAACCATGGCTGTGTGAATGATAAACTCCCAATCAATCCCAAACTCATACAGGGTCTGCTACTCCAGCTGGATCCCCACAAGTCGATGGGACCCGATGGGATTCATCCAAGGGTGCTTAAAGAGCTGGCTGACATCATAGCAAGACCTTTCTCTGTGATTTTTCAACACTCCTGGGAGCATGGAGATGTCTGGGATGACTGGAACCTGTCAAACGTTGCCACAGATTACAAGAAGGGCAACAAGGATGACCCTGGCAACTACAGGCATGTCAGCCTCACTTCTGTGCCTGGCAAAATCATGGAGAAGATGGTTTGAGGAGTTACTGAAAAACATCTGAATGACAATGAAGTCATTGGTCCCAGCCAGCATGGATTCATGAGGGGAATGTATTGTCTGACCAGCTTAATATCATTCTACAACAAGGCTACCCACCTAGTTGATCAAGGGAAACCTGTTGATGTGATATTTTTAGATTTCAGCAAACCTTTGATACTGTCTCTCACACTATCCTCCTGGACAAGATGTCCAGCATATAGCTGGATGAACACACAGTGCAGTGGGTGAGCAATTTCCTGATGGACTGCTCTCAAAGGGTTCTAGTAAATGGGATTATGATGGGTGGTGATCAGTCACTAGCGGGGTTCCACAGGGAACCATCTTAGGGTCAGCGCTTTCAATGTCTTTATGAATGACTTGGACTCAGGACTTGGGGGATTGCTTAGCAAGTTTGGTGATGGCACAAAATTTGGGGGAGCTGTTGACACTCCTGAGTGCAGAAAGGCCCTGCAGAGGGATTAGGACAAATTGGAGAACATGACAGTCACCAACCACATGAAGTTCAAGAAGAGCAAGTGCCAGATTTTGCACCTGAAACATGGCAACCCTGGCTGTACATACAGACTGTGGGACAGGATGCTGGAAGGAAGTTCCATGGAGAGGGATCTGGAGGTTCTGGTCAACAGCAAGTTGAACGTGAGCCAACAGTGTGCTCTGGCAGCCAAGAAGGCAACTGTGTCCTGGGTGCATCAAGCACAGCATTGCCAACCAGGCGAGGGAGGTGATTGTCCTGTTCTGCTCTGCGGTAGTGCAGCCTCACCTGGAGCACTGCGTGCAGTTCTGGCCTCACAGTACAAACAACATATTAAGCTACTGGAGAGTGTCCAGAAGGGGACTATAAAGTTGGTGAAGGTTTTGGAGAGGAAATCATATGAGGAGCAGGTAAAGTCACTTGATTTGTTCAGCCTGGAGAAGAGGAGACTGAGGAGAGACTTCATCACATCTACAGCTTCCTCACAAGGGGAGGAGGAGGGGCAGGCAATGAACTCTTCTCTTTAGTAGCCAATGACAGAACCAGGGGAAATGGCAGGAAGATGTACCAGGGGAGGTTTAGGTTGGACATTAGGAAAAGCTTCTTCACCCAGAGGGTGCTGGAGCACTGGAACAGTTTCCTCAGGGAGGTAGTCATGGCTCCAAGCCTGACAGTGTTCGAGACTGGACAACGCCCTCAAACATATGATGTGAACTGTGGGGTTGTCATATGCAGAGACAGGAGCTGGAATCAACGATCCTTGTTGGACCCTTCCAACTCAGGACTTTCTATGATTCTAAGAAGCAGTAAACCAAATAATTAAAGAAGCTAAGTCAGCCTCCTGCCTAAGCACCATTTTTCAAACTTTGATTCATAAACCATGTTAAAGTACAAGCATAGTATTAGAAATGTCACTAAAATCACAATAGAGTGCAGCACAATTTTTAATGCTCCAGCTGCTGGCCAAGACAGGATTTCCCACATTCAGTGTTCTCCATCTTTCTTCATGCTTTCTATGATATGATGTATCTCCTCTGCATCATGATGGAAGCTAACTGGGGTTTTCTCTACACTTATTTTAGCAAATATTTCAGGTCATCATGTTGAAACACTTTTCTCTCCCCTCGAGAGTCATTCCAACAGGGGTAAGGACTTACAGCCTTTGATCAAGACAAGAACATTTGTCCCCTAGGCAGGAATGTAATGCTGGCCTGTCTAGTGATCACTGGGTGAGGAGGACCAGTACATTTCTACTAACTGCCCTTGTGATCAAAGCAAGAATACTTGTAATCATGGTGAGAACACAATGTCAGCTTTTCTTGAGATCAGCAGGTGGCCCTGGGCCTGTCTGTGCCACTATATTCCACCCTGTGACTAAGGTCAATCCATTGCTCCAGAGTAGTGGTGTGGTCACGTCTTGCCTGTGTGTCTATAAACAGACAGTGCTGTATTCCATTTATAGATTTAGGGATTTTTTTTTGCATTTCATTATCATGTCTACCTATGTAAAAGAGAGAGATATATTATATTTTGTGTGGTTCATGTGGTTCAACAATACTATGTACGTGGGGAGGTTTTGTAATTTGCTAAGCCATTTTTCAGAAAGTCTGTTTTACCTAGGTTTCCCATGACAGAGACTCCGGCTGGATCTCGTGTTTGTTGTCAGGAGGGCTGTCAACCAAAGACTTACCTTTCTATGCAATAACTAAATCTTCCTACTGGTTCACCTCATTTTAGACACTGTTCTGTTCCTCTATTTATCTCTAGTAATGCAGTTCCCCTTTTTTCTGAGACCTCTTTTGCTTAATGAGGAAGGGAGTTTAGAAGTTCATAGCTTGCAGATTTTATACTAGGCAAACTTACCTTATGCTATGCAAATTCTATGTGGTCAGTTTCTAAACGAGTTCTGTAAGTACAAGTAGCACGAATAACTCAAGAAGTTAAGGTAGTCTGCTCCTGTGACAGCCATTCTCCAAACGTTGATATTGTGGTTATACTATCCCCAAGCCCAGCTCTCCTATCCCAGCCCAAAAGCACCAGAAACTTCCACACCAATAGTCCAGTATAGTCATGCAAATGCCCAGGGTCAACACACAGGGCCCTTGACCTATGATAGGCCTTGTTTGAGAGAAGTTTCCAGACGACTACCATAAACTACCACAGCTGATATTAAACCTAGGCTGTAAATGGAAACTGCTGAAAACATCTGTTGAGTTGGTGTTCCTTGGAGCAGCCAGTCTGCAGTCAAAGACCCTCCTCCTGAGAGTGGGATGCCATGTAAGGCAAGTTCCTTGAGGACTGAGACACTTTGCCTTATTGGTGAGTCCTCTTCTGGGTACCCTTGAGAGTGTTCACTTTTTATCAGTAGGAAGACAAACATTTTGAAACATAATTCTAGAGTTCTGGGATCTGATCCCTTGAGTAAGAATCAGCTGTATAGTAACTGAACTCCTAACCAGTATCTGAATCTGTGTTTTAAAATATTGTCACAGTGTTCAATAATTTTGGATCAACCTCATTTGTACCTAGTCCTGCAGTAAACAGTTCTGGTTAGAATAAAATCTGTTTGGAGTGTATCACCTGCCTAAATTCATTTTTGGGAAGCTTCTGTGACATTTGAGTTGGCATAGTAAGCAGAGAACCAAAAGTAGAGAAATGATTGCAGAGTCAGAGCTGTAATTCTTCTGCCCCTGTACAGAGTTGGTGGAAGAGAAATGGATCAATCCTCTAGCAATCACAACCACACGTGCTACCTTGTGTGCTATTCTGTGTGCCATCCTACACATCAGCTAAAACAGATAATTGGAGGTAGACTGGGTAAAGTTAAAGTTACAAAGAGAAAGAGAGTAGACATGTGCATTGGAACAAAGGACTGAGATTGTGCTGGCACAAGTGGGCCAAACCCTCCACATTGCTCAAAGTTGAAAGTTGATGTGAGTGCGGATTCCACGTATCAGGATGGAGAAGTCTGGGGACATCCTGAGGAAAGTAACTCTAACGACTTGCAACCTCTTATTTAAAGAGAGAGACACAGGGGCCCGCAAGGTGAGAAACCCTGAGCTATTGTCTGTGCAGCCCCAGGGACAGGTCCTGAGATTTATGAATGGAAAATGCAATTTTTGCACAGAATGGAGTCAGAAGTCCTGTTGAGACATCATGAAACAGGAAGGTGCTGGAGACCCAGAGTGAGTCCAATAAGAGGTTGTCGAATTCAGCGAAAGGAATGCAAAATGTCAAAGATACGTTTTTCTGCACTTCCCTAAGGGAAG
Organism: Streptopelia turtur; assembly: GCA_901699155.2. Lineage (NCBI taxonomy): Eukaryota > Metazoa > Chordata > Aves > Columbiformes > Columbidae > Streptopelia > Streptopelia turtur. The sequence goes on from CABFKC020000007.1 coordinate 189,035, forward strand.
AGAACAAAACCAAATTTGCCTTTCCATGGGAGGGAAGACAATAAACTTTGACCTCTCCTCCACAAGGGGATAAACACTCTCTCCCATTCTGGGTCACAACACCCTGGCTGCTCTCCTTGACACTGTGAAAGTGTGATTGGGCATTCACATATCTCAGTATAAAGATGACATATTGGTATATGGAGACAAAAAGGAACAGACTGGGCAGGTAGGTGAGACTATCAAGAAACCAGTGATGAAACACTGAATTAGATATTCACAGAATCGAAGAAACACGGAAGGGACCTCAAAAGATCATCTAGTCCAATCCCCCTGCCGGAGCAGGGACACCTAGATGAGGCTACACAGAAATGTGTCCAGGCAGGTTTTGAATGTCTCTAGAGTAGGAGACTCCACAGCCTTCCTGGGCAGCCTGTGCCAATCTTCTATTTCCCTCACCATGAAGAAGTTTCTTCTCAAATTTAAGTGGAACCTCCTGTGTTCCAGTTTGCACCCCTTGCCCCTTGTCCTATCATTGGTTGTCACTGAGAAGAGCCTGGATCCATCCTCCTAACACTCACCCGTTATATATTTATAAACATTAATGAGGTCACCCCCCAGTCTCCTCTTCTCCAAGCTAAAGAGCCCCAGCTCCCTCACTCTTTCCTCACACCGGAGATGCTCCACTCCATCATCTTCGTTGCCCTGTGCTGGACTCTCTAACAGTTCCCTGTGCTTCTGGAACTGAGGGGCCCAGAACTGGACACAATACTCCAGATGTGGTCTCACCAGGGCAGAGTAGAGGGGGAAGAAAGCCTCTCTTGACCTACTAACCACCCCCCTTCTAATACACCCCAGGTACCATTGGCCTTCCTGGCCACAAGGGTGCAGTGCTGGCTCATGGTCATCCTGCTGTCCACCAGGACCTTCTGTGTCCTTTTCTCCTACGCTGCTCTCCAACAAGGCATTCCCCAACTTATACTGGAACCTGGGGTTGTTCCTGCCAGATTCGAGACTCTACACTTGCTCTTGTAATATTTCATTAATTTTTTCCCCACCCAACTCTCCAGCCCGTCCATGTCTCTGGATGGCAGCACAGCCTTCTGGCGTGTCAGCCACTCCTCCCAGCTTATTGTCATCAGCAAACTTGTTGCTGGTACACTCTATTCCCTCACCCAAATAATTGATGAATATATTGAATAAGACTGGTCCCAGTACTGACCCTTGAGGCACTCCACTAGATACAGGCCCCCAACTAGACTCCGCCGCATTGACCACGACTCTCTGGCTTCTTTCCTTCAGCCAGTTCGCCGACCACCTCACTACCCGATCATCCAGTCCACACCTCTTCAGTTTAGCTGTAAGGATGCTGTGGGAGACTGTGTCAAATCCTTTACTGCAGTCCAGGTAGACCACATCCAATGCTATGCCATCAGCTATCCACCTCTTTATGTCTTCATAAAAGGCTATGAGGTTGGTCAAGCACGACTTCCCCTTGGTGAAGTCATGTTGACTGCCTCTAATGACCATCTTATGCTGATATGCCTTGAGATGGCACCAAGGAGAAATTGTTCCATCACTTTCCAAGGGATGGAGATGATGCTGACTGGTCTATAGTTACCCGCGTCCTCCTTCTTGCCCTTTTTGAAGACTGGAGTAACATTTACTTTCCTCCAGTCCTTAGGCACCTCTCCGTTCCCCAAGACTTGGCAAAGATGATGCAGAGTCATCTAGCAGTGACCTCAACCAGCTCCCTCAGCACCCGCAAGTGCATCCCATCCAGACCCATGGATTTATGGATGTCCAGATTGCCTAATTGTTCCCAAATCCAGTCCTCATCAATTAAGACAAACTCCTCCGTTGTCCTGCCTTCCTCTGGAGTGTCAGGGGTACAAGGCTCCTCAGGACAGCTTCGAGCAGAGTAGACAGAGACAAAGAAGGCATTCAGTAACTCTGCCTTCTCTGTATCTTCTGTCACCAGGGTCCCCACCTCATTCATCAGTGGCCCTACGTTGCCTCCGATGTTAGTTTTATCTACCACGTATTTTGAAAAAGCTCTTTCTGTTGTCCTTGACCCCTCTCACCAGGTTTAATTCTAAGGAGGCCTTAGCTTTCCTAGTTGCCTCCCTGCACCCTCTGACAACAGCCTTATATTCTTCCGAAGTGACCAGCCCCTCCTTCCATGATCTGTAAACTCTCCTCTTCTACTTGAGCTTACTCAGTAGTTTCCTGTTTAACTGACTTGTTCCCTGTTCCCTGACTTATAGGCATCCAGCTGGAGTAGCAAATCCAGTACAAGTTCAGGATTGTTCACATAGCCATGGTTCTCTAACAGGGGGCTATTGGGGTCCAGGGTGTCCCCAAAGTCCATCTTCAGTGTTTAAGACTGAGGCAAAGAAAGCGTTAAACATCTCAGCTTCGTCTATGTCCCTGTTAATAAGGTGATCATACTTATCAATTAATGGGCCAACATTCTTTCTAGTTTGCCTTTTGTCATTAACATATTTTTAAAAGCCTTTTGTATTGTTCTTCACAATACTGGCCAGCTTCAATTCTAATTGAGGTTTGAGCTTAACTGTCCCAACTCACTCACCTTTTGATTAAGACAAAGACATTTGTCTCCTAGGGCAGAAATATAATGCTGGCCAGCCTAGTGATCATCAGGTGAGGAAGGCCTGTTCGTTTCTACTCACTGCCCTTGCAATCAAAGCAAGAACACTTGTAACCTGCTGAGAACACAAACTCATCTGTTTTTGAGATTGTCCGGTGTCGCCGGGCCAGTCTGCACCGCCACATTCCACCCCGTGACTTATTCAATCTATCACTCCACAGAACAGTGGTCTGGTCACCTCTTGCCTTTGTGCCTATAAAGAGATAATGCCATATTCCAGACATAGTTTGGGCAACATAGAGAGGTATATCTATAAAAGAAAGAGATACATGTTATTCTGTCAAATGTGAGTCAACAGTACTATATAGACAGGGAGAGTTTGTGATTTGTTAAGCCATGGCTCAGCAAGTTTCTTTTCCCTGGTTTTCCCACAGCAGAGGCTCAGGTGTAGATGTCAGAAACTCTTCTGAAGGAAAAAAATTATTTGCAAGGAGCAGCACAGAGCAGCTCAAGCTGGATGCCTCCTGAAGAGGGACCTTGAATAACCTTAGGCAATTACGCCCCTACAATCCAAGCCTCCCACCCCATGCATCACTCTGGACCAACTGCAAAATTCAACTCTGAGATCTCATTGAATCACAGAATAGTTTGGGTTGGAAGGGACCTTCAGAGGTCACCTAGTCCAACCACCCTGCAATGAGAAGGGTCATCTTCAACTCGATCAGGTTGTTCAGAGCCCCGTCCAGCCTGGCCTGGGATGTATCCAGTGTAGGGGCACCTATCAGCTCTCTGGGCAACCTGTTCCAGTGTTTCACTGCCCTTATCCTAAAAAATTCTTTCTTATCTCTGGTCTGATATTACTTCTTTCAGTTTAAAACCATAACCCCTTGTCCTATCACATCAGGCCCTGTCCCCGTCTTTCTTTACAGGCTTCTTCTAAGCACTGAAAGGCTGCACAGCTGAGGGTTCCAGAACTGGATGCAGGACTCCAGGTGGGGTCTCAAGAGAGCAGAGCAGAGCAGACCACACCAGACCAGAGGGGCAGAATCACCTCGCCTGACCTCCTGGTCACGATCCCTTTGATGCAGCCCAGGATACGACTGGCCTTTGGGGCTGCAAGCGCACGTTACCAGTTCATGTCCAGCTTTCCATTCACCCGAACTCTCAAGTTATTTTCTGCTGGGCTGCTCTCAACCCCTTCATCCCCCAGCCTGTATTGATATTGAGGTTTGCCCAGACCCAGGTACAGGGCCGTGCACTTGACCTCATTGTACGTCATGAGTCTCATATGCACCAGCTTCTCAAACTTGTCCAAGTCCCTCTCAATGGCATCCCATCGCTCAGGTGTGTCAACTGCACAACTCAGCTTGGTGTCATCTGCAAACTCGCTAAGGGTGCACTCGATCCCACTGTCTGTGCCATTGAAGAAGACATTAAACACTCCTGGTCCAAATATGGACACCTCAGGGACATCAGTTGTTACCGGTGTCCAACCAGACATTAATCACTACCGTCTGGTGGTGACCATCCAGCCAATTCCTCACCACCACACAGTCTCCCTCTTCTTCATTGGGTCTCTTGGTTTTTGTTCAGAGGGCTGCCAGTCAAAATCCTGACCTTTGGCTGTTTCTCCTGCAGCTAGACCAAAAAAAAAGTTCTTGGCATTAATCAAAACATTTTTAATTTTCCTCTTTTCTCTTCTTTTCTATGCCCCTCTATTTCTTTACTTACCTCCACATCCCCTTATCTTCTGAGGTCATTTTGCTGAACAAGGCAGGAAGCGCAGAAGTTCACAGCTTGCAGAAGTTATGTTAAGCAAACTAAAGTGATGCTAAGTGAATTCTGGATAAGCATTTTCTAAACAAGTTCTGCAAGAAGCATTACACCAAATAGTTTAATAAGCTAAGGCAGCCTACACCCTAAACACCACATTTCAAAGTTTGATATAGAAATCAAAGTTGAACAGCAAGCACGGTATAATGAGAATCACAAAAATCATGATAGGGTGTAGCATAAGTTTTAATGCTCGGTATGCCATTGGAGACCATCCCAAAAGACTTTCCCACCATCCATGTTCTCCATCTTTCTTCACTCTTTCTAGTATATGATCTATCTGCTCTGCATCATGATGGACACTGATTAGGGATTTCTGTCCAGTGGTCTGAATTCGTTTTAGCAATTCTTTCAGTTCATCATGTTACAACACTTTTCTCCCCACTGTGAGAGTCATTCCGATGGGGGTAGGTACTCACACCCTTTGATCAAGACAAGAGCACTTGTCCCCTAGGCAAGGCCATAATGCTAGCCTGGGTAGTGATCACCAGGTGAGGAGAGCCAGGTCATTTCTACTCGCTGCCCTTGTGATCAAAGCAAGAACTCTTGTAACCAAGGTGAGAACATGATTTCGGCTCATCTTGAGATTGCCTGGTGGCTGTGGGGCAGATCTGTATCATCACAAGGAAGGGAAGGTTTCAGCAGGTGCTTGTGGGAATATCTGCCTATAAATGCCCTCGCCTACAGCTACGAACTGCCAATTTGGAAACACCCAGGTTGCACAATGCCCTGGATGGAGGTGCCACCTGCAGCTCTGGCAGCAATAAAAAGCCAAGGGAGCAGGCACATCGGCAGAGCCCTGTGAGGAGCACATCCCCACGTACGACAGCTGTCTGCCTGCTGCAGAGATGGTGCAAGTGACTCCCTTCCTCCTATTGCTCAGCCTGGCCCTGGTGGCTCCTGGCTTCTCTGCAAGAAAGGTAATGGCAGGGTTGGGATGGACAAGGCAGGGTGGGCCGGAGGCTGCAGCTCCATGGAGTGCCTGCTCCTGCCACCCTGCCCATGGCTGCGCTTTGCTGTGGCACCAACACCAAGTCCTCTCTGCTCCAGTGCCCGCTGGAAGGGAGCTGGAGGAATGAGAAGGGCCACATTCTGAAGATCTGGTCTGTGAATGATCCCACATGCGAATGTGATGGCTACTACGACATAGGTAATTGGAGATATAAGCTGAAAGAACGCTGGCTCTCGAAGAATAACACGATAATCTTTTTCTTCACCGTCTACTGGTCATCAGGTGCCTCTCCATTCACAGGTATTCACAGAGCTCCCCTGCCCTCCCTGTGATGTCTTAAATGGTCCCCTGTCTTCCCTATGGTGTTTCCAGTGGTCTCTTGCCTTCCCTGTGATGTCTCCCACAGCTTCTTCCCTCCCTCCATGTCCCCAGAGTTTGTCTGCCTTCCCTGCTGTGTTCTAAATGTTTCCCTGCCCTCCCTTTGATGTCCCAAATGGTCCCTTGCCTTCCTTCTCTTCCCTCTGATGTTCCCAATGGTCTTTTCCCTGTAATGTTGTCCATGGTCCCCTGCCCTTCCTGAAATGTCCACAGAGCACCCCTGCCCTCCCTCTCCTGTTCTCCTTCATCCCCTGCCCTTCTTGTGATGTCCCCATGGCTTCTCTGCTATCCCTGTGATTTCTCCAGAGCTCCTCTGCCTTTCTTGTGATGTCCACAGAACTCCCCTGCACTTCCTCTCATGTCCCCTGCCCTTCCTGTGTTGTTCCTAATGTTTCCCTGCAGGTCTTCTCATGTCCTCAGTGCTCCCCTGCCCTCCCATGTAATGTCCTTGTGGCTCTTCTGTCCTCCCCTGTCATGTCCATGATGATCCCCTACCTCTCCTGATGGTATCCCTGATGCTCCCTCATCCTTCACCCTAGAGTTCATTGGCTGGTGTCACCTCCCAGTCCCTGGGGGCTGAAGGCCACCGCTGTCGGCCCATCTCCATGCAAGACCCCCAGCGCTCTGACCACTCCTGCCTGTTTGCCCCATCACCACTGTCCCCAGGGGCCAGGGACAAGCTGGGTCTACTGTTTCCATAGCTGGGTCATGGCTCGGCACTGACCTGCAGCCCTGGACATGCTCACCTCCACCACCTGCTTCATCCCACAGAATTCAGGACCACCTTTGAGAGCTGGTACAGGAATGAAGGTGGGAAGGAGATTTTGCTGACCAACTGGTACAAGCAGAGACGTGACGATGACAACCCCTGGAAAACCATCGGGTAATCTTTTGTCCCCTTTGCATGTGCATCGTCTGCACATCTCTGAGGATTGGGGCTCTTCCACCCTGCACTGCTGAGCACCCAGCAGAGCTGCTACTAGTTTGGGGGTGACCAAGGATAGGGTACTCATGCAGGGGAGCCCTGGGGGTCCTGCCAAGGTGTAAGTGCTGTTGGGGGTGGGGTGGTTCTGAGTGGGTATTCAGTACTGGGAGGGTGCATTTGTCCTGTGCAATGGTGTGTTTCCCACCTTTACATCTCCTCTCACTGTGTCCCTGCAGAAGTGGCACCTGTATTTTCACGCGCCTGTACCCATGGCTGGTGAGTAGCATTGTGGGAGACTTCAACACTGACGGAAGCACCTGGGATGCAGACCCCCTCTCCTGCACCAATATGGGCCAGCACTCACAGGAGAAGGGTGGCAGTGCAGGGCATTTCAAGGCTGATGGAAATGTCTGGAATGCAAACCCCATCTCAGACTCCACCATGTGCCTCTAATAAGCAGATGTCCTTTCCTGCCCCACCACCTGCTTCTTAATATGCAGATGCCCTCTCGTGCTCCATCACCTGCTTCTTAATATGCAGACCCAATCTCCTGCCCCACTACCTGCTTCTGATAATAAAGCTTTGCTGCAAACACCAACCAGCTCCTGTCATGTCATGACTCAGTGCCCATGTTCCCCTGTCCCCCACCATGGCATCCCACAGCCTCTCCTGTCAGCATCCCCAAAGCCCAGTGTGTGTCTCTGCTGTGACCTTCTCCATGGCCCAGGCTCCTCCATTGCAGCCCCCTCCACCCCACTGTTCTCTCTCAGGACCCCCACCTTGCCCAGGGAGCAGGACCCTGCTCAGTCTGGCATGGTGCCCTGTGGCCCATCTCCCACCAGGGTGGGTCTTGACAGGAGGTCCAACATGGGGAGCTGCTGCCAAACTGCAGCCTCTTCCACTACAAAAGAAGCTGCGTGGACAGAGGGCAGCAGCACAGGCAGGGCCGGGGCACCGCACACAATGACCACAGTTGCTGCTACAATCATACTGAGCCTCCACTGCTGTCTCCTGCTCGCCCTGGCCCTGCTCAGCCCCCGAACCACTGCTGCCGGGAAGCTAAGAGGAGCCGGGGGGCACTGCCGGGGCAGGGGGCTGCTTGCTCCTGCTGTGCCATACGGTCCCATGTCATGCTGTCCCCAGAGTGCAGGGTGAGTGGATGAGGAGCTGCATGCCCTGTCTGTGCTCTGCTGTACCATGCTGTATTGTGCCGCCCCTGGGGTGCAGTGACAATGGCTGATGGACTATAAACAATATCTACAGCTAAACAAAACAAAGGCACATATTAAATCAGTGAAAAAGATCCAATGACAAGCAGGAAGACCCCAAAGTGAAGACCCCTTTTGGGCTGAACCATAGTATGAATGGTCTGCAAAGGTGTCAAAGTCAATGCTTTTCTCTGCTCAAGCTGGACCTCTGTGCAGGTACGCTGCTTGAGCCAGCCCTCCTGCTATTCTACTCCATTAAAGTTTTTTTCCTGATCATTTTGTTTCCTGAAAGTCTGCTCTGCATATGGTTACCAGGCCTCACCTGAAAGTTTGCCTCTGGAGCTCCAAGACACAGATTCCAGAGTGCAGGGTTGTCAGGGAGGGAAGACTCCTCCAAGTTTGTTTCATGAACGGTTACGGGCAGCTGGAGTGAATGTAAACAGCATTTGACTTGGCATATTTCCCCCTTGCAGTAAATTAAAGAATGAACCGGCCACCAAACTCCTTTAAGTCACACTTGTCTTTGAGAAATCTAAACACTCTTCTGCAGTAAGCAGAACACTGAATTACTCCCCCCGCAACAGTAGGGCTTGGAGACATGGGGCTGGAAGACAAGGGAAGGACAGAAGCTGGGTAACTGCACTCCCTGACCACGGCTTTGGGCCTCAGCAGCTGCCTTCTTGCCCATGCACCTGTCTGAGTCACCTGCAGGGGTCCTGTGGTGGGTGGTGCCAGGCAGCATCCCTGGTGTGGAGCAGCACGATGCCACATGGCCAGGGTTTGGGGTGAAGGCTGCATGCAGCCAGCATGCTCATCTGGCCTTATCTGGCATCTCTGCATCCCAGTCAGCTCCATCATCCCATTAAACTCCCTTTCCAGCTACTGCTCTGGGTGGGAGGCTTGGTCCTGGTGCACAAATGAGGGAGTGCTTTGTGGCAGCCGCAACAGAGGGCACCATGATCATGAGCTGGGAGCCTGGGGTGTTGGTGTGGTCCAAAGTCCAGGCTGGACAATGGAGGGACCAGGGAAGGGACCTGGGACACAGGGGCAACTACTGGGCACACTGAGTGGCTAAGGACAGATGTTGGAGGGATGCTTGGTGTAAAAGGAATTGCAGTATTTGTATTGTTGATATTTGCCATGTGATATTGGAATACATTATTAAATAAATGTGGTTAGGCTATACATCATTTTAATATGCTTTTCTCATTGATGGTTTCTTTGTGTTTTTTTTTCATTTGGTTGGTTGGTTGGTTTGTTCTTTGCTACTGACTTACTACTTGCTGTTTATTTTTATTTATTTTAGACTATGGAAATGATGTTAGACAAAAAGCAAATTCAAACTATTTTCTTATTTGAGTTCAAAGTAGGTTGTAAAGCAGAGGACACAACTCTTTACATCAGCAACTCGTTATTTTTGCACCAGACTAATATATGCTTATGCACGTATTTCCCACTAACTGGCTCTCACTCCCTCAACAGGAGGGTGCGACACAATAAGGCCCCTTCCAAGTGCGCTGATTCACAGGACAACGTTGCCTTTACATTACACTTTATTTTGTCAACAATTTGGAAAGTAACAAGGGCAATTTCTCCAGCAAGTACCACACCACTTTGTCAAGCACCCAGAAAACCATCGTGCTGTCCCACCTTGTCACCTCCAGCACTTGGATGAGGGCTGGCAGTGCACCTTCAGCTTCACCATCACTGGAATGAGTTTTCTGTTTGGCAGCTGCAGTGGTGGTTGTGCCTGGATGGTGTGGTGGGATGACGAGAGGAACTCAGACAGGTCCCAGCACCCACCTCAATCCCTCTGTCCCCTCTCCCATCTCCAGTCTGTCCTTCCCTGACCTATCTCTGCTCTGGCCAGTATCTGCAGACAGCAGGACACCTCCTGAATCACTGTTCAGGCATCGAGAGTTGCTCTTGTGGCCTGTCTTCGACCCCTGTAACAACTAGCCAAAGTTAACCAAGGCTCTTCAGAGAGAAGAATGCAGTTAGTCAGACTTATTCTGTACCAGTACTCCCTGCTCCTATTCCAAGAACATGTAGAAGATAATCTTAATCCAACAAGAAAACATCGAGTCTCAAGGCTAACTCTTCATCACTGGATGGTTGGTGCCACCTGCATGCACAGCACCAGTTTATGTATCCCGCTGTGCCTCTTCTGGTTATTTTCACAGTCCCAACTTTGCTGATGGTTTCCCCAACAACCTTTACAAAAGTTAGGAATACAGCACCCAGGATGACATAGACCACAATTAGTGCAGGATAACCAAAGCCAACTGTGCCAATGCCATCTCAAACCTTCCTCTCTTGCAACTGAGCCTACAGCGATTGCCACTCTATAAGGATGGTGAGTACCCCAAAAGAGACACTGTCCTTCTTTTACAGTCTCTGATAGTCCACTTGGCCAAACAGTGAGTGGCTCCCTGGCTCAGGTGGCTCTAGAAGGAAAACAAAACTGACGTAGTTCTGGGATTCCTTCAGGATTTGTAGGTTCAAATGGTCCTGGTTTCCATCTCGAAGGCTGGATTGAAGGAGTCCCACAGGGTCGACAGTTTTCCATCTAACTGATGGACCTTGGGCAGTCATTTAATATGAGTGGTGAAGTTCGTAACAGAGTATGAAGACCGTCCCATTTAGGGTCCCTTAGGTCCAAAACTTTGTTTTCTGAGAATGGACTTTTGTAATTACTGCAGCTCCAGACTAGATATCGTGTACTTGCATTCCAGCTGGTACTGGTTGAAACTGTCTGGCTGGTGCCCTGTATTCTCATGGATGTTTCTTGTGTCCCAAATACGACTTGGGTAACTCATTCATCTCCAAGATGCTGGTCCTAGAGGAGAAAAAGATCTCATGTATAGCTAAGTGCCTACCAAACACTATTGCTGCTGGAGAAAAACTTGTAGGCTGGCAAGGAAGATTTCTAAGATCACATAGCACTATTCATAAAAATTCTGGATATTTCAAATTCTGGATATTTCAAGCTTAAGCATTTTTGTTTTTAAGAGTCCGATTCATTCTTTTCACCTGTCCTGAGGACTGTGGATGACATGGAACATGCAGTTGTTACTGTATTCCTAAACTTCAATAGCTATAGTTTAGTATTGCAGATGAACAATAAGAAGCTCTATTGGATTCCATAGTTTCAGGTATTTCACATCTGCAAATGATGTCCCACAAGAGTGCTTCAACGACTCCCACAGTGTCAGCTTTCCTGGTGGGAAAAGCGACCCATCCATGTGGTGAACCGTGATAACCAGCAGGTGCGTAAATCTACTTAGGGAAGGCACGTCAGCATAATCAATATACTGTCTTTGGAATGGCAAGTATGCCATGGTCATACTCGAACCTCCTGTTTGGGTTTTGCATCAGAAAGCTTCCTGCCTGTGGGACAAGAACTCACAATCCTTTTTACTGCCCCATGTATTTTGGGAGCTGCCCGTATTTTCTCAATCTGGTTAACAACTGATGTCATTCCTCTGTGTATTTGTCATGAAACCACCTAGCCAATGTCATTAAGGATTTTCTTGGTAAAACAGCTTTTCCTCCAATAGTCCAAATTCCAGTTTCATCTTTCACAGCCTTCCAGCTTTCCCATCAAGCCATTTGGTCTGGATTATTGATAACTGTCCAGTCATTGCAAGAGAGAGTTGCTGTGGTGTTACACTCATATATAGGTTGGCAGGCAACAGCTCTAGCTGCTTTATCTGACGAATCATCATTTATTTAATTTCACTGGATCATTTGGCATGAGCTGGACAACATTCTACGGTGATTTTCCTTGGAAGATTAATGACTTCCAACAGTACTTGGATCTCAGTCTCATTAGAAATATTTTTTCCCAATGACATAAGGAACCTTCAGTCTTTCTATAGCACATTTGTTTTATAGCACATGCTATAGGCATATTGAGAGTCAGTATAAATAGTTACTTGCTGGTTACATTCCCAACAGACTGCTCTACTAATGCAGTTAATTCAGCCCTTTGAGCACTCATTGAGGGTGGTAGAGGTTCTGCTTCAAGCATAGCCCATGGGTTTTCCATTCACATAATATGAAGATCCAGCAGTGAAAAGGGTTAGATTTGAGTTCTCTAGAGACTGAGTTTGCAGGCGACTTGAGTGGAACACTGCCTTAGTACAATCACAATGTGTCTGACCGTCAGAGAGAATAGGCAGTAAAGCTGCAGGGTTCAAAACCTTACATATTTTTAAAGTAGTATCATCTGCATTTAAAATGGTTAATTCATAACAATGTGCTCTTTGTGGGGACAATGCTTGTATAGCATGTTGTTTAACAATACGTTCTTCTTCATGAGAGACATACATGGTTGTTGGGCGACCTAGAACTAGTGGTCTGCTCCTTTTTATGATAGTCACTGTTGCTGCTGTGTCATTAACACAGGAGTTATTTTGTGCTGCCATGGATCCTGCTGAGTTGAGTAATAAGCTACAGGGCAGCGATGTGGTTTTGAGTAAGGATTGTGCTGTTGCTCCTTTGTTCTCATGCACAAATAGCTCAAAGGGTTTAGAGTAATCCAGCAATCCCAGTGACAGAGCAGAAGGTTATAGCTCCTTTTATATCTTGGAAAGGCTTTTCTCTCTCTGGACCAACCACATAGGTTCTAATTCCTCTGCCGCAGCTACTTCTGTTGATGGCTTACTTACCTCTTCTAGCCCCAGTATCGTGGGTCAGTAGTAGCCAACTGTGCCTAAAAATCCTTGCAGTTGTTTCCTTGTTGCCACTCGAGGTATTTCTTCAATAGCCTGGACCTGTTTTGGGTCTACTCATATTTGTCCTACTTTTAAAATAAATCCTAAATATTTTGCTTCCCGCTCACATAGCTGTAGCTGAGAAAGAAATGCACGGTGACCTTTTTCCCACTAAAGCAGAACACAGACAAATAGTATCTTTCAAGCAGTCTTCACATGTCTGACTGACTAGCAACAAATCATCTACACATTGTACAAAAATAGTACCTCCAGATAATAAAATATCTTTCAAATTTTCTCCTTGTCACCCTGGGATGTGAGCCTTAAAATTTCTGTGGATGGCAGAGGTGTCTTGGTCCACAAACACGCTTGCTGCCAATTCGTTCTTAAAATTCTGGAGAGTCATTCCCTTGTACATCAACAAATCTTGTTATAAGCTTCCCCAGTAGTCACTGAAATGTTCCTCTGGCCTCTCTGTACATTCCTGTACTTAAGTTCAATTTACTCTTATCTCTTCACAACTATTATCAGATTTTTGGACTTATCTCTCTCTCTTTGTTTAATATTATAATCCCAATTAGGATACCTGAGGACAGGCAGTCAAATTTTCCCCTGCCTGTAGGGTTAATTTCAGAACCTCTTCAACTACCTTATCTTTCTCATTTGAATGAAACAGGTCTCTGACTAACAGGTTAACATCGGTCTATGATAGATTATATCTCATACGAATACTAAAAAATAATAATGCACATCAACCTTTTCTTAACCTGGGTATTTGATTTCCCCATGTAAACAAATCTCTTAACCAGATCCTTAAAGCTCTGTTCTGCTCCCTTGTCCCTGGGGGGCAGTTTCCCAGGTGGTTCTATTGACTAACTCCTTGAAGAGCTGGAATTTGGCTGTCCTAAAATTCAGGGTCCCACCTTTATTCTTCACCTGTCCCAGATCCTTCAGGACTGCAAATTCTACCAGTGCATGATCACTGCAGCCCAGGCTGCCTCTCATTTTGATGTCACCAGTTAGCTCACTTGTGTTGGTGACCATCACATCCCATATTGCATTTCCTCTGGCAGGGCTGTCTACTACCTGGGTGATGACGTTATCCTCTATGCACTCCAGGAGTCTCCTGGATTGCCTTCAGTCCACTGTACTACTTTTCCAGCAAATGTTGGGGTGGCTGAAGTTCTCCAGCAGGCCAAGAGTGTGTGAGTGTGATGTCCCCTGTTGCTGGATTAAGTAGGCTTCACGAATAGTCTTTCCGTGACTGGGCAGCCTGCAGTAGACACACACGTTCCCTTGGCTGCCTTGGTCTCTGATTCTTACTGGTAAGCTTTCAACATGTTCATGGCCATCCTTCAGAAACTGCTTTTCATGTTTCACATGCACAAAGGCAGATAAATAGATAGACAAAGCAGTTCTAAAATAAAATTACAGACACACACACACATGTTAACCTTTGATTAAATTTCCTTTCCAAAAGTATTGTAATTTTCTCACCTTTAAATGTTAGCATTGATCAGGACATGAATGTCAGCTGCACAATATTAGGTGCTTGGAATTCTGTGAAATCATCAGCAGATGATAATTGAATCCACACGAAATTGTCAATAGACGATTATTGAGTCCTTGAGAAATTGACCTTGAGAAGCTTCCTAGTCATGGGGAGACACTGGGTCACATTCCAGTGTGATCCTGGACAGCTCTAATTGTTTCAATTCAGGACAATTATATTTCCATTCTGGCCACATCAAGCACCAAGCAGTCCTGAAATGTCCCAGACTGGCCAATGACCTAGTTCCTTTGAGTTTTATGTGCAATCAGAGGGTGCCTGATTGTCCCACCTTACTCTCTGATCATGACAAGAACAATGTTGGCTTGCCTTGTGATCACCAAGTGAGGAGCAATTGTCCCACCTCACTCCACCTTTTCATGAAGACAAGAATGTTTGTCTCCTGGGCAGGAACATAATGCTGGCCTGTCTAGTGATGACCAGATGAGGAAGGTCTGTTCATTTTTGCTCACTGCCTTGTGATTAAAGCGAGAACACTTGTAACCAATGTGAGAACACAATGTCATCTTGTCTTGAGATCACCAGGTGGCCCTGGTCCAATCTGTACCACCGCATTCCACTATGTTTCAACAGTGCTATGCACACAGGGAGGTTTTGTGACTCTTTTTTAGCCATTGTTCAGGAAGTTCTTTTCCCTAGTTCTCCCATGACAGAGATGCTTGGCTAGATCTCTTGGTTTTCATCACAATGGCTGTCAATCAAAGACAATGAAGTACTGACTGTTAGATGCTATTTTGCACCTGCAACTACAGAAAAATAAGTTCTTGGCAAGAACCAAATCTTTCTTCTGTTTCATTTCCTTTTACATGTAATTCTGTTCCTTTACTTACCTCCAGGGATGCAGCTCCCCTTATCTTCTGAGGCCTTTTTTGCATAATGAGGCAGGAAGTTCAGAAGTTCACAGCTTACAGAACTTATACTAAGCAAGCTTAACTTATGTTGTCCAAAGTGTATATAAGCAGTTTCTAAAGAAGTTCTTCAAGAAGCAGTATACCAAATAATTCAAGAAGCTAAGGTAGTCTACTCCCTTAACAGCCATTAGCCAAACTTTAATATATAAATCAAAGTTGAAAAACAAACATAGTATAATAATAGTCACTAAAATCACGATAGGGTGTACTGTAAGGTTCAGTGCTCCAGCACTTACAGCCATTGCTCAAGACAGCTATCCCCTGGTTAGGACCATAATGCTGGCCTGTCGAGTGATCACCAGGTGAGGAATGCCAGTTCATTTCTACCCACTGCCCTTGCAACCAAAGTAAGAACCCTTGTGACCAAGGTGAGAACATGACCTTGGCTTGTCTTGGGATCACCAACTAGTATAGTGGCTGTAGAGTCCAGTCCAGGACTTTCAGGTGCTGGCCCCATATCTGCCAGGGCAGTTACCAGGATTTTCAAGATTGGTTTTGTATATATTGTATTATTTTCTCTATTTTATTAGTAGGATTAATAAAACATTTTTAATTTTTCCAACTCTCTTTTCTCTGTCCTACTTTCCTACTTACAATCACCTGTCCTTAGTGGGACGGGCGGGGGAGGAGGGCTAAAGGGGGAAAAAGTGGGGGGGAGGGGGCTAACAGTACATCTGCCATGGTTTATTGTCACCCTGCAATCAAATCTTGAGAAGAAGTCATTACATTCCTTTACTTACCTCCAGGGTTGTTGCTCCCTGTATCTTCTGAGGCCTATTTTCTTAATGAGACAGGAAGTTGAGAAGCTAACAGCTTGAAGAAGTTATGGTAAGGAAATTATTTATGTTAATTCTCATATTCTATATGAGCAGTTTCTAAACAAGTTCTGTAAGAAGCAGTGTATCAAACAATTCAAGAAGCTAAAGCAATCTACTCCTAACAGCCATTCTCCAAACTTGGACACTATAGCAATGCACTCCCCGACCACTCCCTGACCTCCCCCAGCCTGAAGGCAGCAGAAACTTCTAGACCAATAGACCAGCATCCTCATGCACACACCCTTGGTCAACACACAGGGCCCTTGACCAATGAAATGCCTTGGTTGAGAGAAGTTACTGGACTACTGCCATACCTGTAGCCCACTAGAGACCCCATTGACTTAGTCCTCCTCAGAGCAGCAGGTGTGCAGTCAAAGACTCTTTTTCTTGGACTAGGATGCCATCTAAGAAAAGTTCCTTGAGAATGAGAGACATTGTTTTATTGGTGAGCACTCTTCTGGGTAGCCTTGAGAGTTCTCACATTTTATGCCTGGGGAGGGGCACAATTAAACCATCACTGTAGAGTTTTGGGATCCCTTGAGTCTGAATCAGCTGTGTAGTAAATAAACTCCTCACTGGTATCTAAATCTGTGTTTTATAATGTCATTGGAGTGCTGAAGAATTTTTGATAAAACTCAATTCTAGATGGTTTATGCTAAACATTTCTGGTAAGAATAAATTCTGTTTGGAGGTGATTGCCTACCTACATTGATTTTGGAGGAGCTTCTGTGACATTTAAATTGGCGCAGTAGCAGGGTACAAAAATGGAGAAATTACAGAATGTCCTGAGTTGGAAGGGACCCATAAGGATCATCAAGTCCAACTCCTGTTCCTGCAGATAACAACTCCAAAGTTCACACCATGTGTCTGAGGGCGTTGTCCAGTTTCTTCTTGAACACTGTCAGGCTTGGGGCTATGACACCTCCCTGGGGAGCCTGTTCCAGTGCTCCAGCACCCTCTGGGTGAAGAACCTTTTCTTCATGTCCAACCTGAACCTCCCCTGTCACATCTTCCTGCACACATTTCCTTGAGTTCTGTTGTTGGTCACCAGAGAGAAGAGATTGGCACCTACCCCCCTCCTCCCCTTGTGAGGAAGCTGTAGACCATGATGAGGTCTTTCCTCAGTCTCCTCCAGGCTGAAAAAGTAAGTAACTTTAGCTGCTGCTTATACGGATTCCCCTCCAAACCCTTCACCAACTTCGTAGCCTCTTCTGATCATTCTCCAGTAGCTTTATATCATTTTTATCCTGTGGCACCTGGAACTGCACACAGTGCTCCAGGTGAGGCCGCACCAACTCAGAGCAGAGTGGGATAATCACCTCGCTGCCCAGCAGCCACTGCTGTTCTGTATGCACCCTGGGACATGGTTGGATCTCTTGGCTGCCAGGACTCACTGTTGGCTCATGTTCAGCTTGCTGTCAACCAGAACCCCAAGATCCCTCTCTGCAGAGCTGCTTTCCAGCATCTCGTCCCCCAGTCTGTATGTACAGCTGTGTGCCAGGTGCAAAATGTGGCACTTGCCCTTGTTTTTTTGTAAAGGTTGTTGGGGAAACCAGCAGCAAAGTTGGGGCTGGGAAAATAACCAGAAAAGGCACGGTGGGATACATAAACTGGTGCTGTGCATGCAGGTGATACCAGCCATCCAGTGATGAAGATTTAGCCTTGAGACTCAATGTTTTATTATTGGATTATCTTCTATATGTTCTTAGAATAGGAGCAGGGAGTACTGGTATGGAATAAGTTTGACTAACTGCATTCTTCTCTCTGAATAGCCTTGTTTAGCACTGGTAGCTTGGCACTAGTAGTTACAGGCGTTGAAGACTTAGGCCACAAGAGCAACTCTCGATGCCTGAACAGTGTTTCAGGAGGTGTCCTGCTGTCTGCAGATACTGGCCAGAGCAGAGATAGGTCAGGGCAGGACAGACTGGAGATGGGAGAGGGGACAAAGGGATTGAGGTGGGTGCTGGGACGTGTCTGAGTTCCCCTCCCCATCCTGCCACACCATCCAGCACAACCACCACTGCAGCTACCAAAAACCTACCAGAAAACTCGTTCCAGTGATGGTGAAGCTGAAGGTGCACTTCCAGTCCTCATCCAAGTGCTGGAGGTGACAAGGTGGGACAGCACGATGATTTTCTAGGTGCTTGACACAGTGGTGTGGTACTTGCTGGAGAAGTTGCCCTTGTTTCTTTCCAAATCGTTGACAAAATAAAGGGTAATGTAAAGGCAATTTTGTTTTTTGTTTTAAAAATATGGTTTTTATGAGTGTGAGAAGCCCAGGCCAGTGAGAATATTTCAGGTTGGAAAACCGCCCCCATATGTATGATGTGTGAATGTCCTTGGGCCTGGTCTGTGAATGTAGCTGAAACAAAGATAACATCAGTGTGGTTTGTTTTTAATAACAATTATTGGAAAAACATCTGACGTAACATCTTAGTCCAGGTCCATATCTGTACATCCTATACATTGTCACGGACTAATACAGAAGGCCTCAGCCTGGCTCAGCTCTCTGCTCTGCCCGGCTCTGCGCTCCTTGCTGAACAAGATCTCTGTCTCTGCGTGCGTCTCTGTCTGCATCCTGGTGTGCGTCGTTTCCATTTGCCGCAACCTGCAGCCAGGTGTTGTCCTGTAGAAGAATTGGGCCCTTTCTGTTGACCAATGCCAGATGCAGGGGTTACAGTTTTTGGTGTGTCTCATCAATTTTCTGAGCATAGCATTTCTGAGGAATGGTTTCACTGGGATTTAGAAAGCAGTAGTGGATAAGATCTACAGCAGACCACCAAACAGTGACCGTGACCTTTTTTGGTGCAAGTTTGCCTTTGGGAAGTGTTTTGAAGGTTTTTCTCAGTCTGACCACTGCGATGGTCATTGCTGTTTGCCGTATACAATCCACGTTTTGTTACATATCACATTCTGATTGAGAAATGATTTGTTTTCGTGTAGAACAAGAGAAGATGACACTTCAAAACAACAATGTTTTTTGTTTTGAAGTGTCAGATCATGAGGCACCCAATTATTGAGCATTTTCACCTTTCCAATTTGCTTCATATGCCAAAGGACCTTAGAATGACTGACGCCGAGCTCTTCAGCAACTTCTCATGTATTGTAAGAGGAGCAGCTTCAATGATTGCTCTCAATTGGTGATTGTCGACTTCCAATGGCTGGCCACTGTGTTGTCTCCACTGCTTTATGGCCCATTTTGAACTCAAATAAGAAAATAGTTTGAATTTGCTTTTTGCCTAACATCGTTTCCATTGTCTAAAATAAATAAAAATAAAGAGCAAGTAATAAGTCAGTAGCAAAGAACAAACCAACCAACCAACCAAACAAACAAAAAAACACCTAACCACATTTATTTAATAGTGTATTCTAATATCAAATGGCAAATTTCAACAATGCAAATACTGCAATTCCTTTTACACCAACCATCCCTCCAACATCTGTCATTAGCCACCCAGTGTGCCCAGTAGTTGCCCCTGTGTCCCAGGTCCCTCCCCTGGTCCTCCAGTGTCCGGCCTGGACTTTGGACCACACCAACACCCAAGCTCCCAGCTCATGATCATGGTGCCCTCTGTTGCGGCTGCCACAAAGCACTCCCTCATTTGTGCACCAGGACCAAGCCTCCCACCCAGAGCAGTAGCTGGAAAGGGAGTTTAATGGGATGATGGAGCAGACTGGGATGCAGAGATGCCAGATAAGGCCAGATGAGCATGCTGGCTGCATGCAGCCCTCACCCCAAACCCTGGCCATGTGGCATCGTGCTGCTCCACACCAGGGATGCTGCCTGGCACCACCCACCACAAGACCCCTGCAGGTGACTCAGACAGGTGCATGGGCAAGAAGGCAGCTGCTGAGGCCCAAAGCCATGGTCAGGGAGTGCAGTTACCCAGCTCCTGTCCTCCCCTTGTCTTCCAGCCCCATGTCTCCAAGCCCTACTGTTGCGGGGGGAGTAATTCGGTGTTCTGCTTACTGCAGAACAGTGGTTAGATTTCTCAAAGACA
The DNA here is from genome assembly GCA_901699155.2 of Streptopelia turtur. Classification (NCBI taxonomy): domain Eukaryota; kingdom Metazoa; phylum Chordata; class Aves; order Columbiformes; family Columbidae; genus Streptopelia; species Streptopelia turtur. Next base: position 208,939 of record CABFKC020000007.1, read on the forward strand.
AGTGTGACTTAAAAGAGTTTGGCGGCCGGTTTACTCTTTTATTTACTGCATGGGGGAAATATGCCAAGTCAAATGCTGTTTACATTCACTCCAGCTGCCCGTAACCGTTCATGAAACAAACTTGGAGGAGTCTTCCCTCCCTGATAACCCTGCACTCTGGAATCTGTGTCTTGGAGCTCCAGAGGCAAACTTTCAGGTGAGGCCTGGTAACCATATGCAGAGCAGACTTTCAGGAAATGAAATTATCAGGAAAAAAAACTTTAATGGAGTAGAATAACAGGAGGGCTGGCTGAAGCAGTGTACCTGCACAGAGGTCCAACCCGAGCACAGAAAAGCATTGACTTTGATACCTTTACAGACCATTCATACTATGGTTCAGTCCAATAGCAATATTTCACTCTGGGGTCTTCCTGCTTCTCATAGGATCTTTTTCATTGTTTTAATGCGTGCCTTTGTGTGAATTTCTGTCTGCGTCTCGGTATGCGTCATTCGTAGTCGCCACAAATGGTGCCCCGTGTGAGTGTGTGACCCCTAAAGGCTCTTCATTGACCAGTGTGTTTGGTGGCGACCACGCAATCTGACGGGTGAGTAAATTTTATTTGTGGCCACATTAATCCCTGTGGTATAGATAGGGACAAGCAGTCCTCGTTGAAAGAGAGAGCTGCGGGATTGCACTAGTATAGGGCAAGCCGCTTCTCAGGAACATAAATTGTATTTGCAGGTTTTACTGCAGCTATTACATTCTTCTGGGTATCATACTTCTGAGAAGCAGGTAGCTTTGCTCCTCGTATGGGTGAGAGAGAATTGTGCTTGGTTTCTGAGTGAGGGGACGTTTGACAGTAAAATTTAGAAACAGGTCAGGGAACAGCTACATGCACAAAAGAATTCAGTTCCCAATAGTTTACATATTACTTGGAGATTTGTGTACTCTGCACTATCGCAGTTGCTATTGGCAGAACACATACTGCGAGGGCAAACAGGGGAGGATGGACAGAAAACCACAAATGAGCAGGTTGCTAATTATTTGTGTCTTGACAGCACTCATCCTCTTGAGTCAGGCTCTGTAGATCTCAAAAAAAAAAGTCAGTTTTATATCCATCATTAATGCCATCACAGCTGTGTAAAGATAAGGCCGGAATTTGTGTGGAGCTGGGCCAGGAGTCTAAAACTCTGCCTTCAGCACCTCCTTTGCCTGATTTTGATGATGCTTATACAGCACCCAGTAACCCCTTCATGACTAAGACAGCAGAACACAAAGGGGTGATGCAAAATGCCATGAAAAGGCTATGGAGCACGGCGATTTTTCTTTCGCCTTTCAAGTTACTTACAAACCATAACAACCACCAGAACGTGACGGAATACCTGTTCCTGTGTATTGCCTTTCTGAAAATCAAGCAGCTTGTCAGGAATGTGAGTTAATTGTTGGTTGTTGTTACAGTTGTTTCCTTGTGATGTTGTTTGTAAAAGTGCACTGTAAGCCTTCTCCCCACTTTTCCCACTCGCGCTGCAAGCTGCTCCGTGCTTCCCCCCCACTCCCTCTTCTCATGGTTTTTACTTACGAGATGGGGTTGGGAATGACTGTTTTCAGTCATGTTCCTAAGAAATTAGTATTGGGAGGTGTTTTAGAGCATAGGAAATCACTTGGAAATACAAAGAAGGAAGACCTTGTGAAATATTGTAATAAATGGTGGCTGCTGTGTAAGTTTGATGATTGGGAAAAGTGTCCAGAGAATAGAACCTTGAAGTATAACACTTTGTTGTTTCTAAAGCAAGAAGAGCAGGACAAAAATAGAACTCTACAAGAGATCATTGAATCATTTCAGATAATGTTACAGGCGGAATGGTTTGAACTTCAACAAGTTGGGAGAGAATTAACTGATAACGCACAAGTCATAGAAAACTTGCTGAACTCTGCGAGATACTTTTTCTTATTAACCTGTTTTCTTTGTAGGTATCTGTTTAAGTATATTACAGTTTAATAGGTCTTTGTCTGTTATATGGTACAGTCAGTTCATAGACTGTTAAATAATGAGAATCTATGGACTCAAAATGTGCATTTTGTGATAATACAGAAGATCTTGAGTAATTCAGTTCTTTACTGCATGAATGTGATGATAAGATTTTGTGTGTGACAGCTGTTACTTTTCTTTCTAGCATGCTAGCTTTATTCCAATATCCAGACTTGCGCAACTCTGTGATAGGCTGTGTCTCATCTCGATCTGGATTTGGCTCTTTTGTATGCACACCAAGTAAAGAATCCTGGTTTTGGAATAACAGTTGTAGTGCACCAGATGAGACACTAACAAAAGCCTTGCCCAGTCCAGTTTGCGGTGTCGGTGCAGGGGCAGGTGCCAATTGGGCTCCAGCACACACTGACCTGTTTTGCCAGGGAGACCCAGCGGCACCTCCACCTGGCTGGGCAGTAAACAGCCCAAAGGTGCAATGCTAAAATCGAGATATTGTCTTGAATTAGTGTAATTGTGATCTATCTGCATATTTGAACTTGGTATTTGGTTTTCATATCTGAGCTCAGTATTTTAGTTTGCATATTTATATTTGGTACCAAAAGATTTTGTTTGGGCAGATAATTACAAAATGGGAACCGGTTCTGCTACTAAAATACCACCTTGCTCCCCCTTAGGATGCATCCTTATACATTAGAGTAATTGCTCTTATTGTTATTTAATAATTTTGGTACCAGAAAAGAATTTAAGTAGTTGAACTCTGATTTGCATTGAATTTGTGTGTTTGTTGGAGGTATGGGAAAGAAAACTAATGCTATGATGGATGTGAACTTGGAGGAGGTTGTATTAAAAGTTGCTAGAATGTTACCTGATTTGGATCTAGGAAAATTAAAGTAATAGATTGATAGATAATATGCTGTTTATTGACATCTGTAAGACATTGCAAACGGTAAATGGGGCTGAGGAATGTAACTATTGCTCAGCTAATTAGAATTGTATATAGAGTGTATTATGGCTGGAATGAAATGAGAAAATAAAAAAAAAAAGCAAAGTATCCCAGGCCTTTGCTATACTGTTTTGAACATTTCAGGCATGTGTCTTAGCTGCAAGATAAACTTAGCTCCCTGGCAGCTCCCACTTAGCACCAGCAGTTAACAGCATCTGCGTGGCCTTGCCTGTATCTAAACCGCAGCAAGAAGGGAAAAACAAACAAACAACAACAACAAAAACAAAACAAAACAAAACAAACCAACGAACAAAACAAAACAAACAAACAAACAAACAAACAAAAACAAAACCAAAAACACCGACCAAAAACTGGCTGACTGTGTTTAATGCAGTGAAAGGGGGGGTTTCTCTCCCCTCCCACTGCAACAATGTTGTAATACTGGAAGGAGCAGTCTGAGGGTGAAGTTTAAAGGCATCCCTAGCGGATCCATAGTTCTAATGAAACTGGGAAATTAAACCCAAAATCTTTTAATAGACTTATCTTGTGGTAACTAGTTGTAAAAGACTTCTTAGTAAATTCACCATGCTAGTTTTTGAGATTCTGGGAAAGAAAGAAAGACTGTTTTTTGAAATCAATGGCATGCTAAATTTGGAACAAGGTTTTAACAGCTGAATTCTTGTATTTGCCAGAAAGCCCTATACCTATTTTAGGTCAAGATTTGTTAAGTAAATTGTAATCTCAAATAATGTTTTCTGAGAATTCTGTTTAGTTGCATGTCCCACAAGAAGCTGCTTGGATGGTGCAGATCTGCTTGCTTCAAGTGAGAATCTCCAAGGAAATTTTGGACACTGTATTTCCACTAGTGTGGGCAACCAAAGTATCGGTAAAGCAAACACTACACTCATAGAACTGAAACAGGACTTTGATCCGGTAAGAGAAAACAATATCCAATAAATATGACAGCCAAAATGGAGTTAGAAACTTTGATGAATAAATTTATGACAACCTTACAAGCTAACTCTATTCGACTGGACTTGCAGATTTGTCTGTTTATAGCTACAACATAGAAACAACCTGTGGCTATTGCAGGACAGTATGATGAGAATACAAACAGACTGATATACTTGGAATGGATTTTTTTGCCCAATTATTTTCGTAAAACTATTACTGAGCCCCTGGAAATGTTACTCTGATCAAAAAAGGCAGAGAATGGATTCAGACTTTAGTAGGCCATGATCCATCTGTCATATATGTACCTTTTGTGAAAGCAGATTTTGATTTTTTTATTCACAATCTCTGTCCTTGCAAATTGCGCTAGCTGATTTTCTTAATAGCATAGCTTTTGGCATGCCTAAATGTAAACTGCTTCAAAGTCTATGTGTCTTTGATATCAGACCACGGACCATACTTGTATTCGGTCCTATCCCAAATGCTCGCACAGTTTTTGTTGATGGTTCAGTGAAGTCTCATAAGGCTGTAGTGGTCTGGCGTGAAGATAACGATTGGCATCATTCTGTTAAAACTGTTGAAGGCTCAACCCAAATAGTGGAACTTGGCACAGTTTTGCATGCCTTAGAGCTTTTTAGGGAGGAACCTCTAAATTTGGTTTGTGATTCTGAGTATGTAGTCAAGGTCCTACAGCGCATCCCCTCCACTTTTCTCAAAGAAATCTCGCAACAGCAACTTTTTGATATGTTTGTATTATTGCAAACTGCATTACAGCTTCACAAACACCCACTGTTTGTTACTCATATACACTCTCATACAACGTTACCAAGTCCCATAACTGAAGGCAATGCAATTGTGGATTCTTATACTGTAGCTACAGTTGGTTTCCAGTCTGCCAGGGCTTCACATGCTTTCTTCCATCAGAATGCTGCTGCCTTAAAAAGATGTTTGGTCTCACTCTCGAGCAAGAGAGAGTGTGCTCTTGCCCAGAATGTCAAGGTCTGATTACAAGCTCACCCTCCCTTGGAGTTAACCCTCGTGGACTCTCAGCTAATGACATTTGGCAGTCTGACATTACACGTTTCATCTTTTGGCCATTTGAAATACGTACATGTTTCTATAGATACCTTTTCAGGTATGCTTTGTGCATCTGCGCATACAAGTGAGAAAAGCAGACATGTTCAGCATCACTGGACCCACTGTTTTGCTATACTGGAAGTGCCACAACATATTAAAACTGACAATGGTCCTGGATACACTGCTAGATTCACGCAATGTTTTTTACAGCAGTGGGGTGTTTCACATGTCACAGGTATTCCACATTTTCCCACTGGACAGGCTATTATTGAACAGGCGCACTCCACGTTGAAAAATATGTTATTAAAACAAAAAAGGGGGAATATGACACCTCAGGAACAATTAGACAATGCAATATATGCTTTAAATTTTTTGAATCATACTATGCCTCCCTCCTCTATCGCAGCAGTGGAAAAACACTTCCGTGTTCCAGATTCACTGTCTCAGAGACCAAAGGTTTCATACCCGGATCCCCTGCACAACAGTCAGTGGCAAGGGCCTGTAGAACTAATCACCTGGGGAAGGGGGTATGCTTGTGTTCTTCTTCCAACAAGGCCAAAGTGACTTCCTGCGAAATATGTTAAACCTTTCTACGAGCTGGACAAACATAATGCAGGAGCTAATGCCAGAGATACAGCATCTGTCCCTGCAGCAAAGGGCAACAAAGAAATAGAAGAGACCAAAGGAAGAGGCACTAGCATATCAGAGTGATACAGATTTACATTATTTGGACTGGGGACTAACTGGCAAAAAAACTTTCAATGCGTTTGTTTTCCTTATTAGTATGGCTAACCAGCTTTCTCCAGTATTTGTTAATAACTGTAATTGTTGTAATTTGCATTATTCTGTTCTATTGTAGGTTGATTTGCAACAAGAAAATGACACATAAGGTATGATGATCCACAGTGGGCATTCAAACTCACCAACAGAATGTCCCCTTTTGACTTTGGAGGCAAGAGGTGACTGTAGTACCACTCCAGAGTAGTTTGTCAGATGACTGTGGTCACAGGCTGGATTGTGAGGCAGTATACATTCCCCTGAAATCTGGAGCCTTCAATGAGGAGATTGGTGGCTACTTAGCACCTTCTGTGCCCCACTGTGCCTGTCCCCACATACATGCACCTAGAATGGTACCAAGGTGTTGTCAATCAGCTTCACCTCTACCAACTGATGGCTCAGGAGGGGTGGGACCCTCAGTAGTACCACTCCAGAGTAGTTTGTCAGATGACTGTGGTCACAGGCTGGATTGTGAGGCAGTATACATTCCCCTGAAATCTGGAGCCTTCAATGAGGAGATTGGTGGCTACTTAGCACCTTCTGTGCCCCACTGTGCCTGTCCCCACATACATGCACCTAGAATGGTACCAAGGTGTTGTCAATCAGCTTCACCTCTACCAACTGATGGCTCAGGAGGGGTGGGACCCTCAGTCAATTGACACGGTCCTTAACAAAGGAGGTGCCCAGACTAGCTGAGAAGCTTTTGGACTATGTTGTAATGCCCACCGCTACATCTGGCCAAACAATGAAACGGGGTTCCCGCCGAAGACACCCTTTGAGTGGTCTTCTCAGAGCTGCGGGTCTGTAAACTGGAGTCCTTTCCTTGGACAGGAACACCATCTAAGGAAACTTCCTGGGGTTAATTACACCTTACCTCTTTATTTGAGTGAGTGACTATTTCTTGTGAGTACCCTGAAGTAAAAGGCCTCTAGTTTCGTTTCTTTTGAGTGACTACATGCACGTTGTGGATCCTCATTATTCTTATGATATTGTATTTAAATAATCTCCTTAGCTGATACCTGAACCTGTATTTTCTGTTATCAGAGTGCCAAATATGTGTAATACCATTATATGGGCTTTTTGTGGGATTGGATATGCTTGTGTGATGTTTTTTCTTGTAGTCCTTCGAATCATCTGGAGAATGATACAGAATGCAAAGAAGAACAATGCCAGGGTCCTTACTGTGCTCATTGAGAACCTGATGTTTAAAACAAAAAAGGGGGAAATGTTGGAAAGTAAAATGTGGGAAAGCAAGATGTGCAGTTACAGCCACCTGGATGATAAAGTTATAGCCCAGACTCGTGAGAATGGTATCTCAGGCCGGATAATCGCCCCCAAGTGCATGGGATGTGTGAATGTCCTTGGGCCTGGTCTGTGAATGAGTGGAAAAACAAGTGAGATAAACATCACATGAGTTTAGTGTGTTTTTAAGAACAATTAGTGGAAAAACGCCTTTTGTAAACATCTTAGTCCATGCTCGTATCTGTAAATCCTATAAATTGTCAATGGTGAATAAAGAAGCTAGCCTAGGCCTAAGTCAGCTCTCTGCTAGGCCAGGCTCTGTGCTCCTTCATGAACAAGACCTCTGCCTCTGTGTGAAGTTTTGTCTGCATCCTGGTATACATCGTTTCTAGTCGCCACACACGAGGAGGTGGTGGGGACTGCAATGGAGGAGCCTGGGCCATGGGGAGGTCACAGCAGGGATACACACTGGGCTTTGAGGACAGTGACAGCGGAGGCTGTGGATACCGTCGGAGGGACAGGGTAATGTGGGCACTGAGCTATGACACGACAGGAGCTGGGTTCATGTTTGCAGCAAAGCTTTATTATCAGAAGCAGATAGTGGGGCAGGAGATGGGGTCTGCATATTAGAAGCAGGTGGTGGACCAGGAGTGGATGTCTGCATATTAGAAGCAGGTGGTGGGGCAGGAAAGGGCATCTGCATATTAGAAGCACGTGGTGGAGCCTGAGATGGGGTCTGCCTCCCAGGCAATTCCATCAGCCTTGAAATCCCCTGCAATGCTACCCTTCTTCTGTGAGTGCTGGCCCATATTGACGCAGGAGAGGGGGTCTGCATCCCAGGTGCTTCCGTCACTGTTGGAATCTCCCACAATGCCACTCACTGGGCACGAGTCCAGGCGGGTGAAAGTATAGGTGCCACTTCTGTGGGGACACAGTGAGAGGAGATGTAAAGGTGGGAAACGCACCTTTGCACAGGACAAATGCACCCTCCCAGTACTGAACACCCACTCAGCAGCATTTGCACCTCGGCAGGACACCCAGGGCTTCCCTGCATGAGTACCACATCCTTGGTCACCCCACACTGGCAGCAGCTCTGCTGGGTGCTCAGCAGTGCAGGGTGGAAGAGCCTCAACCCCCAGAGATGCGCAGACGATGCACATGCAATGGTGACAAAAGATTACCTGATGATTTTCCAATGGTTGTCATAGACACGTATCTCCTCGTACCAGGTGGCCTGCAAAATCTTCTTCCCACCTGCATTCCTGTACCAGCTCTTGAAGGTGGTCCTGAAGTCTGTGGGATGAAGCAGGTGGTGGATGTGAACATGTCCGGGGCTGCAGGTCAGTGCCAAGCCATGACCCAGCTATGGGAACAGTAGACCCAGCCTGGCCCTGACCCCTGGGGACAGTGGTGATGAGGAAAGCAGGCAGGAGGGGTCAGAGCACTGGGGGTCTTGCATGGAGATGGGGAGACAGCAGTGGCCTTCAGCCCCCAGAGCATCCAATGTGTCCTGGGACTGGGAGGTGACACCAGCCAATGAACTCTAGGGTGAAGAATGAGGGAGCATCAGGGATACCATCAGGAGAGGTAGGGGATCTTCATGGGCATGACAGGGGAGGACAGAAGAGCTACAAGGACACCACATGGGAGGGCAGGGGAACACTGAGGACATGAGAAGACCAGCAGGGAAACATTAGGAACAACACAGGAAGGGCAGAGGACATGAGAGGAGGTGCAGGGGAGATCTGTAGACATCTCAAGAAGGGCCGGGGAGCTCTGGAGAAATGACAGGGAAAGCAGAGAAGCCATGGGAACATTACAGGAAGGGCAGGGGACAGAGGAGAACAGGAGAGGGAGGGCAGGGGTGCTCTGTGGACTTTTCAGGAAGGGCAGGGAACCATGGGCAATGTTACAGGGAAAAGGCCATTGGAAACATCAGAGGGAAGAGGGGAAAGGCAGGGAACCATTTGGGACATCAAAGCGGGGGCAGGTAAACACTTGGGACTCCACAGGGAGGGCAGACAAACACTGGGGACATCACAGGAAGGAAAGTGCTGTGGGAGACATCACAGGAAAGGCAAGAGACCATTGGAAACACCATAGGGAAGACAGGGGAGGGCACAGGGAGGGCAGGGGAGCTCGCTGAACATAACAGGGAAGCTGTAAAAGGAGAGGCACCTGATGACTGGTAGATTCTGAAGCCAAAGATTATCGGGTTATCAGTCTTGGAGAGCCAGCGTTCTTTCAGCTCATATCTCCCGTTTCTTATGTAGTAGCCATCACATTCGCATGTGGGATTATCCACAGACCAGATCTCCAGAATGTGGCCCTCCTCGTTCCTCCAGCTCCCTTCCAGCGGGCACTGGAGCAGAGAGGACTTGGTGTTGGTGCCACAGCAAAGCGCAGCCATGGCAGGGTGGCAGGAGCAGGCACTCCATGGAGCTGCAGCCTCCTGCCAGCCCTGTCCTGTCCATCCCAACCCTGCCATTACCTTTCTTGCAGAGAACCCGGGAGCCACCAGGGCCAGGCTGAGCACCAGGAGGAAGGGAGTCACTTGCATAATCTCTGCAGCAGGCAGACAGCTGTCGTACGTGGGGATGTGCTCCTCATAGGGCTCTGCTGATGTGCCTGCTCCCTAGCCTTTTTATTGCTGCCAGAGCTGCGGGTGACACCTCCATCCAGGGCACTGTGCAACCTGGGTGTTTCCAAATTGGCAGTTCATAGCCGTAGGCGAGAGCATTTATAGGCAGATATTCCCACAAGCACCTGCTGAAACCATCCCTTCCTTGTGGTGATACAGATCTGCCCTGCAGCCACCAGGCAATCTCAAGATGAGCCGAAATCATGTTCTCACCTTGGTTACAAGTGTTCTTGCTTTGATCACAAGGGCAGTGAGTAGAAATGACCTGGCTCTCCTCACCTGGTGATCACTACCCAGGCTAGCATTATGGCCTTGCCTAGGGGGCAAGTGTTCTTGTCTTGATCAAGGGGTGTGAGTGCCTACCCCTATTGGAATGACTCTCACAGTGGGGAGAAAAGTGTTGTAACAGGATGAACCGAAAGAATTGCTAAAATGAATTCAGACCACTGGACAGAAATCCCTAATCAGTGTCCATCATGATGCAGAACAGATAGATCATATACTAGAAAGAGTGAAGAAAGATGGAGAACATGGATGGTGGGAAACCCTTTTGGGATCATCTCCCATGGCAGACAAAGCATTAAAACTTATGCTACACCCTATCATGATTTTTGTGATTCTCATTATACTATGCTTGTTGTTCAACTTTGATTTCTATATCAAACTTTGAAAAGTGGTGTTTAGGGTGTAGGCTGCCTTAGCTTATTAAATTATTTGGTGTAGTGCTTCTTGCAGAACTTGTTTAGAAAATGCTTATCCAGAATTCACTTAGCATCACTTTAGTTTGCTTAACATGACTTCTGCAAGCTGTGGACTTCTGCGCTTCCTGCCTCGTTAAGCAAAATTACCTCAGAAGATAAGGGGACATCGAGGTAAGTAAAGAAATTAATGGGCATAGAAAAGAAGAGAAGAGAGAAGAGGAAAATAAAAAAAGATTTTGATTAATGCCAAGAACATTTTTTTTTGGTCTAGCTGCAGGAGAAACAGCCGAAGGTCAGGATTTTGACTGGCAGCCCTCTGAACGAAAACCAAGGGATCCAATGAAGAAGAGGGAGACTGTGTGGTGGATGAGGAATTGGCTGGATGGTCACCAGCAGACAGTAGTGATTAATGTCTGGTTGAACACCGGTAACAACTGATGTCCCTGAGGTGTCCATATTTGGACCAGGAGTGTTTAATGTCTTCCTCAATGACACGGACAGTGGGATCGAGTGCACCCTTAGCAAGTTTGCAGATGACACCAAGCTGAGTTGTGCAGTTGACACACCTGAGCGATGGGATGCCATCCAGAGGGACTTGGACAAGTTTGAGAAGCAGGTGCATATGAGACTCATGACGTTCAATGAGGTCAAGTGCACAGCCCTGTACCTGAGTCTGGGCAAACCTCAATATCAATACAGGCTATAACTTGAGAGTTCTGGTGAATGGAAAGCTGGACATGAACTGGTAACGTGTACTTGCAGCTCCAAAGGCCAATCGTATCCTGAGCTGCATCAAAGGGAGCGTGGCCAGCAGGTCAAGGGAGGTGATTCTGCCCCTCTGCTCTGCTCTGCTCTGGTGAGACCCCACCTGGAGTCCTGCTTCCAGTTCTGGAGCCCTCAGCTGTGTAGCCTGTCAGTGCTTAGAAGAAGCCTGTAAAGAAAGACGGGGACAGGGCCTGATATGATAGGACAAGGGGTTATGGTTTTAAACTAAAAGAAGTAAGATCAGACCAGAGATAAGAAAGAATTTTTTTAGGGTCAGGGTGGTGAAACATTGGAACAGATGGCTGGTAGGTGCCCCTACACTGGATACATCCCAGGCCAGGCTGGACGGGGCTCTGAGCAACCTGATCGAGTTGAAGATGACCCTTCTCATTGCAGGGTGGTTGGACTAGGTGACCTTTGAAGGTCCCTTCCAACCCAAACTATTCTGTGATTCCATGAGTTGAATTTTGCAGTTGGTCCAGAGTGATGTATGGGGTGAGAGGCTTGGATTGTAGGGGCATAATTGCCCAAGGTTATTCAAGGTCCCTCTTCAGGAGGCATCCAGCTTGAGCTGCTCTGTGCTGCTCCTTGCAAATAATTTTTTTATTTCAGAAGAGTTTGTGATAGCTATACCTTAGCCTCTGCCATGGGAAACCCAGGGAAAAGAAACTTGCTGAGCCATGGCTTAACAAATCACAAACCCTCCCTGTCTATATAGTACTGTTGACTCACATTTGACAGAATAACATGTATCTCTTTCTTTTATAGGTATACCTCTCTATCCATGTTACCCAAACTATGACTGGAATATGGCATTATCTCTTTATAGGCACAAAGGCAAGAGGTGGCCACACCATTGTTCTGTGGAGTGATAGATTGAATTTAGTCACAGGGTGGAATGTGGTGGTGCAGACTGGGCCGGGGACACCTGGCAATCTCAAAACCAGATGAGTTTGTGTTCTCAGCTTGGTTACAAGTGTTCTTGCTTTGATTGCAAGGGCAGTGAGTAGAAACGAACAGGCCTTCCTCACCTGATGATCACTAGGCAGGCCAGCATTACATTCCTGCCTAGGGGACAAATGTTCTTGTCTTGATCAAAGGCTGTAAGTCCTTACCCCTGTTGGAATGACTCTCGAGGGGGGAGAAAAGTGTTTCAACATGATGACCTGAAATATTTGCTAAAATAAGTGTAGAGAAAACCCCAGTTAGTTTCCATCATGATGCAGAGGAAATACATCGTATCATAGAAAGCATGAAGAAAGATGGAGAACACTGAATGTGGGAAATCCTGTCTCTGCCAGCAGCTGGAACATTAAAAATTGTGCTGCACTCTATTGTGATTTTAGTGACATTTCTAATACTATGCTTGTTGTTCAACATTGATCTATGAATCAAAGTTTGAAGAATGGTGGTTAGGGAGGAGGCTGACTTAGCTTCTTTAATTATTTGGTTTACTGCTTCTTAGAATCATAGAAAGTCCTGAGTTGGAAGGGACCAACAAGGATCATTGATTCCAACTGCTGTCCCTGCACATGACAACCCCACAGTTCACACCATGTGTCTGAGGGCGTTGTCCAGTCTCTTCTTGAACACTGTCAGGCTTGGAGCTGTGAAAGCTCCCTGGTGAGCCTGTTCCAGTGCTCCAGCACCCTCTGGGTGAAGAAGCTTTTCCTAATGTCCAACCTGAACCTCCCCTGGTACATCTTCCTGCCATTCCCCTGGTTCTGTCATTGGTCACTAAAGAGAAGAGTTCAGTGACTGCCCCTCCTCCTCCCCTTGTGAGGAAGCTGTAGACATGATGAGGTCTCCTCTCAGTCTCCTCTTCTTCAGGCTGAACAAATCAAGTGACTTTACCTGTTCCTCATACGGCTTCCTCTCCAAACCCTCTACCAACTTTATAGCCCTCTTCTGGACACTCTCCAGTAGCTTAATAGGTTCTTTGCCCTGTGATGCCCAGAACTGCACACAGTGCTCCAGGTGACACAACACAACTGCAGAGCAGAACAGGACAATCACCTCGCTCGCCCAGTTGGCAATGCTGTGCTTGATGCACCCAGGACACAGTTGCCCTCTTGGCTGCCAGGGCACACTGTTGGCTCACGTTCAACTTGCTGTTGACCAGAACCCCCAGATCCCTCTCCATGGAGCTGCCTTCCAGCATCTTGACCCACAGTCTGTATGTACAGCTGTGTGCCAGGTGCAAAATGTGGCACTTGCCCTTGTTGAACTTTATGCAGGTGGTGATTGTCCAGTTCTTCAATCTGTCCAGATCCCTCTGCAGAGCCTCTCTGCCCTTGAGAGTGTTGACAGTTCCTCCCAATTTTGTGTCATTGGTGAGCTTACTTAGTATCCCCTCACATCCTGAGTCTAAGTTATTTATGAAGACATTCAAGAGTGCTGGCTCTAAGATGGATCCCTGAAGAACACCACTAGTGACTGGTCTCCAGCCAGAGAGAAGCCCATTTACTAGAACCTTTTGAGCCAGGCCCATCAGCCAATTGCTCATCCACTGCATTGTGTGTTTATCTAGCTGGATGCTGGACATCTTGTCCAGGAGGATATTGTGAGAGACAGTATCAAAGGCTTTACTGAAATCAAAAAAGATGACATCGACAGGCTTCCCTTGGTCAGCTAGGTGGGTAATGTTGTAGAAAGAAATTAAGTTGGTCAAGCAGGACTTTCCCTTCATGAACCCATGCTGGCTGAGAGCAATGACTTTGTTCTCATTCAGGTGTTTGAATATCTTTGAGAACAACATTCTCCATGATTTTGCTAGGCACAGAAGCGGGGCTGATAGGTTTGTAGTTGCCAGGGTCTTCCCTGTTGTCCTTCTTATAGGCTGGGACAATGTTTGCCAGCTTTCAGTCATCTGAGACCTCCAGATTCTCAGAAGTATGGAAAAATCACAGAGAAAGGTCTCGCTATGACATCAGCTAACTCTTTAAGCACCCTTGGATGAATCCCATCATGCCCCATCTACCTGGAGCAGAAAATCTCATACTAAGTTCTGGATCCATTGGGACTATTGCTCTCACAGCCATGGTTTTCCAGCCCAGGGTTATGGAAGCCCCCAAGTCCTTCTTTGGTGTTGAAGAACGAGGTGAAGAAAGGTGGAAAAAAAAAAAAAGTCTGTGTTACTGTTCATAAGGTGACCATGTTAACCAAGTAACAGGTCAATGTTATTTCTAGTTTGCCTTTTGCCATTAATATATTTCTCCTTCATAGTATTGACCAGCTTCAATTGTAATTGAGCTTTGACCGCACGAATTTCCTCATTGTAGTGGAGAGCAGTATCTCTGTAGTCTTTCCATGACACTGACCTTGCTTGCACTGACCAAATAATGTCCTTTTTTTCACCTTATTTCAAGAAGAAGATCCCTGCTCAACCAAGCTAGCTTTTTGCTCACCTTCTAGATTTTCAGCATTCTTCCCAGGGAATCTTACTAAATAGTTCTCTGAGAAACCTGAAGTCTGCTCTCCTGATCTCTAGAGTTGAGGTCTTTGTGTCAGTTTGACCCCAATTAGCATAGATTTGGAACCTGACTGCTTAGTGGTTTCTGTGGCCAAGGAAGCAACATGTTGCCACTTCTCCCATTAGACCCTTTCCGTCAATGAGTAGAAGATCTAGGAAGGCACCTTTCCTGGTCAGTTCCCTTAGTACCTGCACCAAGAAGTTATCATTCAGATGCTTCAGGAATCTTCTGGATCTGTTGGTTCCTGCTGTGTGATATTCCCAGCTGACATTTGGTGAGTTGAAGTCCCTCATAAGGACAAAGGACTTGGAGGCTTCACTTAGTTCCTTGAAAAGTAACTCATTCTCTGGCCTGGCTGGCTGGCCTGTAGTAGACTCCTACAATGACATCTGCTTTATTTGTCTGTCCCTTAATCCTTACCCAGGGTCTCTCAACTTTGCCATTGCCAAATACCAGCTCCATGCATTCCAGCCCCTCTAGTACACACAGTGTCACCCACCCATCTCATCTACCCTGCCTATCCCTTCTGAATAGCCTGTAGCTGTCCATCATGGCACACCAGTCACAGACTCATCTCACCAGGTTTCACTAACACCGATGATATCATATCCCTGGGACCGGGCCAAGGCTTCTGGTTCATCTTGCTTGTTCCTCATGCCATGTGCATTAGTGTAGCAGCACTTCAAGTGTGGTTGATTGTGCCCTTCACCTCATGGCACAGTCTGATGAATCTCACTGTCACGCACCTCCTCGAGCTTTGGTGTGCCATCCCACTGCTCATCTCTGACTGGCCTGTGGTGGCCCGCTTCCCGCTTCCAATCTAGTTTAAAGTCCTATCAATCAACCTTGTTAGCCCCTAAGTAAACACCCTTTTCCCCTTCTGTGAGAGATGCATCCCATAAGATGTCAGAAGACTTATCAAAGGTCTCTCTGACCCAGGGGCTACTGGTAACAATTGCTGCTGTGTTGACTTCACCTGCTGCCTCAGCCAAATTTGCCCCACCTCCTCCCTGTTACTAAGCCTAATGAAGAAGAGCATGCACAGAGCCTTGCCAAGGGTCTTAAGGTAACCCAACAGAGCAGAAAGAGACCCCTGAATGCTAAGCCATGCAGGCGCAGACAGGTTCTGGCAAGCAAAGCAGGGATTCTTTGAGCCTGAGCAGTTAAGCCTGGATTGTGAAACAAAGGTGGAGATTGGTCTCAATGCATGGGAGTGAAGTGGGGTGAAGAAGCATAAAAGATGGTTCCTGACTGGGCATTGTTGAGATCTCCCCACCAAAGGATCCCGAATCACAATGGAGGACTGGCAGGACTCTTCTTACAGGATCTGAGACCAAAGGGACGCCTTTGGGACTTGTTTGGTGGTAACTAAATCCTCTTTTCCCCTTTTTCTTTTTCTTTCCCTTTTTCTCCACTTTATCGCATGCCGCTTTATGGTCAAAATAATAAAGCAACACTGTTTGATTAATTATAACCCCTTGGCATTTTGGTTGCCTTAATTTTGCACTTTGAGGTAAATGAACCATCATGAGTCCATCACCAAATGGACCATGACACTGTGCTGACAGCCTCATCCCTGTTTGCTGGCCCTGTTTGATGGCCCTTTTTGCTGTGTTCCTGGTTGCCTGCACTCCCCAGGGGCTGTTTAAATCTCCTGGCAACACCTCCACCATGTCAACCTCTTGTGCAAGATCTGCCAGTTTTTGGGTGGTCTCTCTGCCTGCCTGCAGGTTTCCCTGACTCAGGGACCACCCCTCCTGCCTCCTTGATCCACACTGTGCTGCAGAACTTACTGTAGCTGCCGCTGTGGTCCTTGCTCAGTCATCACTGACTGTTGTTGGAGCACTGAAGAATTTTTGAGTAAACCCATTTCTAGTTGGTTTTCTGCTAAATAGTTCTGGTAAAAAAAAAAAAAAAAAAAAAAAAAAAAAAAAAAGTCTGTTTGGAGCTTACTGCATGCTCGAGTTGCTTTCTGGGGTGCCTCTGTGAAAGGCTAGCAAGATGATTGACTTTGGTCAGTATTTTTCCATTCCAGCCACATCTCATGCCAGGCAGCTCTGGTACTTCCCATACTGGGCAACTGTGGTAGATGCGCTCAAGCGCACACCAGCCTCCCAGCAGGAGTTTGGTCCAGGCTCCACAGGAGGTAAGGGCCTGAGCTGTAGCTCGGCCAAGAACTTCTTTTAGGAAATCCACAAGGAAGCAACATGGCACACTGAACACTGGTAAGTTGTGAGTTCAAGGAGTCTCATGCATACTTTTCCTACTGTATGCAATTTGACTACAAGTCAGCCATCTTATTCTATAAATATGACAGCCTGTTTGACCCTATTTTGAGCTCTCTCTGCTAAATAAGCTAACTGTATGGCAATAGCCTGTACTACTCACAGATTAGAGGATGAGCTCAATTTGTTTCCTGTCAATCATTTAGCTTATCCAAATGCATACTAAATATAGTGAATCATCTAGAAGTATGAGATTGTGTGATTTTTAATGTACTCTCTGCTTCATGTTACTTAGTAAGCTGGATTTGCTGAAGTTTTAAGCTGTAAAGTTCTGCTTTGCACTTTGTGTCTAGTTTGAACTTTGCTAGGAAGATAGAATTGACTGGGGAAAAAATAATAGTTTCAAGGCTAACGCAAAGACATTACAGACATCTGCAAAACAGGTCCTGTTTTGCACTTTGCTGAGAA
Source organism: Streptopelia turtur (assembly GCA_901699155.2). Classification (NCBI taxonomy): domain Eukaryota; kingdom Metazoa; phylum Chordata; class Aves; order Columbiformes; family Columbidae; genus Streptopelia; species Streptopelia turtur. The sequence goes on from CABFKC020000007.1 coordinate 226,169, forward strand.
GAAAAGGATTTATTCAAACAAAACAGTGCCTGACAGGTTATGGACTATAAACAATACTGACAGCTAAACAAAACAATGGCATATATGAGATCAGTGAAAAAGATCCAATAAGAACCAAGAAGACTCCAAACAGAAATACTGCTATTGGACTGAATCATGATATGACTGGTCTGTAAAGATATAAAAGTCTACATTTGTCTTCAGACAGCCCTCCTGCTATTCTAGTCCTTTTTCTTTTTTTTTTTTTAATTTCTAAGAATGTTTTTTCCTGAAAGTTTTTTTGCTCTGTGAACCCTCATCAGGCCTTGCCTGAAAGTTTGTCTCCGGAGTTCTAAAATACAGACTCCAGAATGAACGGTTATCAGGGAGGGAAGATGCCTGGAAGTTTGCTCTGTGAATGGATATCAGGCTCCTCAAGAGAAGATAAGCAGCATACAGCTTTGCATATTTCCTCTATGCAGTAAATCACAGAGTGAACCTGCCACCGAATTCTTAGTTGTAAATCTCTTTGAGAAATCTAAACAGTAAGCAGAACCCTTAATTAATTCCCCAATGCCACTTTGTCAGCATTTCAGGTGCAATCAGGGGGTGCCTGATTGTCCCATCGTACTCTCTGATCATGACAAGAACAATATTGCATGCCTTGTGATCACCAAGCCAGGAGAGCTTAACTGTTCCAACTCACTCCATCTGTTGATCGAGACAAGGACATTTGTCCCCTGGGCAGGACCATAATGCTGACCTGTGTAGTGATCACCAAATGAGGAGGGTCAGTTCATTTCTACTCACTTATAACCAAGGTGAGAACACGATATCAGCTTGTATTGAAAACACTCAGAGGCCCTGAGGGCATCTAACCATCCACCTTCCACCCTGTGACAGAAGTCAATGCATCACTCCACAGAGTGGTGGTGTGGTCACCTCTTGCCTCTGTGCCTATAAACAGATAATGCCATATTCCAATTATACTTTGCTTAACATACATACATATATATATATATATATATATAAAAGAAAGAGACATCTGTTATTCTGTCAAATATGGTTCAATAGTACTGTATGCAGGGAAGTTTTGTGATTTGTTTAGCCATTGTTCAGTAAGTTTCTTTTTGGTAGGTTTCCCATTGCAAAGGCCCAGGCAAGGATTCCAAAAATTCTTCTTAAATAAAGAATTTATTTTCAAGGCACCACAGAGCAGCTCAAGGTGCGTGGCTCATGAATAAAGATAACCTCAGGCAATGACACCCCCCTAATCCAAACCTCCAACCCCTTGTTCACCGCTCTGAACCAATTGCAAAACTAGACTTGGGATCTCATAGCATCCTAGAACAGTTTGGGTTGGAAGTGGCCTTCAATGTCATCTAGTCTAAGTCTCCTCCAATGTCCAGGGACATCTTCAAGTAGATCAGGTTGCACAGAGCTGCATCCAGCCTGGCCTGAATGTTTCCAGGGATGGAGAATCTACAACTTCACTGGGCAACCTGTTCCAGTGTTTCACCACCCTCATTGTAAAAAATTTCTTTCCTATCTCTGGTCTTATTTCCCCTCTTTTACTTTAAATCCATCACCCCTTGTCCTATTGTAACAGGCACATCTAAAAAGTCTGTCCCCATCTTTCCCATAAGCCTCCTTTGAAAACTGAAAGGCTGCAATAACGTCTCCTTGGAGCCTTATCTTCTCCAGGCTGAACAACGCCAGATCTCTCAATCTGTCCTCACAGCCAGAGCTGTTCCAGCCCTCGGATCATTTTTGTAGCCATTTCCAGACCCGGTCCAACAGGTCCGTGTCTTTCCTGGACTGAGGACTCCAGAGCTGGACGCAGGACTCGAGGTGGGGTCTCACCAGAGCGGAGCAGAGGGGCAGAATCACCTCCCTCAGCCCACTAGCCATGCTCCTTTTGATACAGCCCAAGATACAATTAGCCTTCGGGGCTGCAAGCACACATTGCTGTCCAGTCTTTTGTCCACCAGTACCTCCAAGTCCTTCTCTGCAGGGCTGCTCTCGGTCCCTTCATTCCCTGGCCTGTACTGATATGGGGGTTTGCCCTGACCCAGGTGCTTGACCTTCCACTCGGCCTTGTTGAACCTCATGAGGCTCACATGCACCCAACTTTGCAAATAAGTCTAAGTCCCACTGGATGGCATCCCATCGCTCAGGCTTGTAACCATACCACTCAGCGTGAAGTCATCCACAAAGTTGCTGGGGCTGCGCTTGATCCCGCTGTCTATGCCACTGAGGAAGACATTAAACCTTACTGTTCCCAATATGGACCCTTGAGGGACATAATTTTTCAGCTGTGTCCATCCAAACACGAATCCATTGGCCACTTACTTGTGGATGCCTCTCCCTTCATTGGATCTCTTTGTTTTCAATAGGCGGGCTGCCAATCAAAGTCCTGACCTTCAGTTTCTATTTTGCACCTGCAGCTGGAGAAAATCAAGTTCATGGCACAACCCAAAACATTATTCTATTTTCTCTTCCTTTAGACACCTTTTTATCCTTTACTTATATCCAGCGATGCAGCTCCGCTTACCTTCTGAGGCCTTTTTTGTTTAAGGAGGCAACGCTTTCAGTGACTGCAACACAGCACTTCCTCACACATTGTAACACAACATAAGAACATACAAACATAACAATTGCTAATACAATAATTACAATCAATTTATTAATCCATGTCTGTAAATCAGGAATCCAGGACATCAATCATGTTCACATTTCTTGACATCAGTAAGAGGTATTGTTTTTCTCTACCTCATGCAAGACTGTAGCATGTTTCCAAACTTCCTCTAACTCTGTCATGATTCCTTTAGATTAATCAACATTCAAATGAAGTGGTTTCTCAAAAGTGGTCCCAAAACATATTAATAGGAAGGGGTATTCCCAACATGGGAGTCCCTTCATTTGGATTTTCCAGAAAATGTGTGCATACCCAGCAATTGGTCTTGTTAGCTACTTGCACGGTGTTCCGAAGCATCATAAAAGGTACATTTTGCGTTGCTGGATTCTCCTGATTTAACAGTCTGTGAACTTTCTGTACCATCGAACAGGGAAAGTCTTACATAGCTGTGATGCATGTTTAAACAGATATCTACAAAGAAAACAGGCTAACATTAATGCTACAGTCAATACTAATAAGCCTCCTCGAATACAATTAAATTCTGTACAAGATTCTGTTTCAGTCTAGGTGGGGTTCATTAAGTTTTCTGAAGTTTTAGTGTTAAAGGAGTGATCTCTTTTGATTTTTACCCAGTCACCGTACTTTTCTTTAATCTAGTGTAGTGAATCCAGGAATTCACTCCCTTAAGTTTCACAGAAGTGCTGGTTACCAACAATACCATACAGGGTCCCTTCCACTGCTCTTTCAAAGATTCGTCCCTCCTGGTCCAAAGATAGGCTTGATCTGCATGTCAGAAGGGAGGTACAAACACATCCAATGGCACAGGTTCTTTCTCCCGGATATACCTATATGATGATGAGAAAGCTTTTGCCAAAGACAACATATATTCAGTGAGCATTTAGTTCCTTAGAATATGCATTTGATCAACTCTTCCTGTCAAGCTTACTGAATGGGGTCTCCCATACAATATTTCAAAAGGGTTTACTTTTTCTCTTATTCTTGGGGTAATGCAAATTCCCAGTAAAGTAATTGGTAGTACATCTATCAATTTAAAATTATTTTCCTGACAAAATTTAGCTACTTGCCTTGTTATGGATTGGTTCATTCTTTCTACCTTTCCACTAGATTGAGTTCTCCAAGAGGAGACACCTTTTCAGGTTTTAGAACAGCCTCTAAGAGCTTCAGTATTTCTTGCCCATGTTCGATAGGTGACCCTCATGAAGTCGTAAGTCCTCTTTCTTTCCATATTGCCCCATGTGCATATACAATTCCAAAAACACATTGAGAGTCTGTATATATATTAGGTGGCTTATCTTGTGACAATTCTCAAGCTCTGGTCAAAGCAATCAGCTCGGCTTTCTGTGCTGATGTATTTGATGGCAACGGTTGTGATTCAATCATGTTCTCTAAACTTACCACAGCATATCCAGATTGGCATTCCACACCAGGGTAAAACTGCTCCCATCTGTATAGAGAGTCCATTCCGGATCCTTTAAGTCTGGTCTGCTAGAAAATACTTCTTCAATAGTTAATATATGATCACGTTCCAAATTTTCATGATTAGACACAGACAATAAAGCAGCAGGATTCAGTAATGTTGCTTGTTACTGCACCATTCTGTCAGGTGGCAGCCAAGGGTAACCTTGTCATTCCAGCACTGAGGCCACAGCATGCAATACAAATACAGTAATTGGCTCTCCCAAAGTTAGTGTCCTTTGCCTCCTGAATCAGCATCACAGTCACAGCTACTTGCCAAGCTGCATCTTTCTTCCAGTGGTAGAGCTTTCCCATTCAAGGGTGAAAAGCTTCTGGGTCTCTGAATCCAATGGTACAGAGAAAAAAGCATCTTTCAAGTCTAAAACAATAAAACAAACATTACTTCCTGCTATATTAGTCAAAAGAGTGTATGGGTTTGGCACTACCAGGTACACATTTATCACAATCTGCTTAGTGGCTCTCAGATCTTGTACCAACCTGTATTCCATGGAATGTGTCTTCTTTACTGGCAAAATGGAAGTAGTATATTCTGACTGGCATTCCCACAAAAGTCCATAGTGCACAAAATGGTTTATCAAAATCTCTAACCCCATTTTAGCTTCCATGTTTATAGGATGTTGTTGTCTGTTTGTTTGTTTGTTTGTTTGTTTGTTTTCTTACTGGCTCAAAGTTCTGTTTCAGTTCTAGTTTTATTGGTGTAGTATTGGATTTACCAGGTGCTTCAGCTGCCCATACTAGTGGAAATACAGTATCCAGAATTTCCTTAGAGATTTCTTGCTCGCTTCGCTGTTCTGACTGTAGCAAGTAGATCTGCACCTTTCAAGCATTTTCTTGTGGGATATGTAGTCGAACAGAGTTCTCAGAAAATGTTATTTGAACATATAATTTACATAACAAATGTCAATGTAAGAGAGGTATAGGGTATTCCGGCATATACAAGAATGGGTGTGTTAAAGTTTTGTTCCCAATTTGGCATTCCATTGGTTTCGAAAATGGTTGTTAGTCTTTCTTTCCTGTGACCATAAGAACTGGCATGGTGAATTTACTAAGAGGTCCTTTACAACTACTTACTACAGAATAAGTTGCTCCTGTGCCTATTAAAAAATCCATAGTTTAATTCCCCAGCTTTATTGGAACCAGTGGATCTGTTGGGGATGCCTCTAAATTCACCCCGGTCCCCTTCATTCACTATGACCGTTCTCTAGCAGCAATACATCTCCAGTGGGGGAAGGTCCTGCACCTTTTGCTGGTGTCTCTGTAGCAGGGGGCAGTTTCTAAAGAATATTCACACGAGAGCTTCTCACTGCAGTTTAGACACAGGAAAGGCCAATTATCTCTCCAAATGAATTTCTTTTGGTACCAAATACAAATACGCAAACATATACCAAGCCTGCATACACTCAGCTTGAGTTCATCAACTCTTTTGCATGTGCATGTAGCAGGTCTCTCCTAATGCGGCCCTCAATGAGCCGACTAACATGGAAATTTGTTCCAAATACCAAGTGGGTGCAACCAAATTCAAATATGCAAACCAAATACCAAGTCCAAATATGCAAACTGATCACAATTACACTTTTTCAAGACAATATCTTTATCACAGCATTGCACCTTAAAGCCAGTTACCACCCAACCAGGGAGAGAAACCACTGGAGTCCCCATTCAACAGGTCAGTTGTTTTGGTAAGCTGGACTGGATAAGGCTCTTATCAGCATCCCATCAGGGTTGCCACAACTATTCTCCCCAAAACAGGGTTCTTTGCCTGGTGTGCATATAAATGAGCCAAATTGTAGTACACAGAGATGACGCATTGTTTATTACAGTCTTGCAAGTCTGGATGCTGGAATGAAGCCAGCATGCTATCAATAAAAGTAACAGCCATTATATACAAAATCATATCACTACTCAGGGCAGTCCTAAAGAGCGAATTGGTTACAACTTTGCATATTGGTTACACAATCATTTCGTGTATAATGAGCAATGTTCAGCTAAAAAACACTTCATCCAACAGTCTTGAGATATGTGTTAAACAAGACTCAACAAATTGTGTGGCTTCAAAATGTCTAGAGCTGCAAGGTCAGTCTCTCTGATAAGATGTTTTGCAAGTCACTCTTATCTTTGTCAGACTGACCTAAAACTGAAAAAATTTACATGTTTTTAGGATAGCAATTGCAGACAGGACTCATTGTTTTAAGTGATAATGACAACACCCTGTCATTCTTGTGATGTCCTAAATGTTCCCTTGCCCTTCCTGCAGTTCTCCCAGAACTCCCCTGCCCTCGCTGTGATATTCCCAGAGCTCCTCTGACTTCCCTATGGTGTCTCCAGAGCACTCCTGCCCTTCTTGTCATGTCACCAAAGATCTCTTGCCATTCCCAGACCTCCCCTGCTTCCTTCTCATGTCCACAGAGCTCCCCAGCCCTCCCTCTCCTGTCCTTACTTGTCCCCTGACCTTCTTGTGCTGTTCCCAGTGTTTCCTTGCCCACCCTCTGATGTCACCAGGGCTCTCCTTCCCTCCCACGTAGTAACTATGATGCTCTCCTGCCCTCCCCTGTGATGTCCCTAATGATCACCCATCCCTGACCCTGGAATCCCTTGGTTGGTGCAACCTCCCAGTCCCAGGGCACACAGGATGAGCTGGGGGTTGAAGCTTACTACTGTCTGCCCATCTCCATGTGAGTACCACAGCCTTCCGATCCGTTCTGCCCACTTTCACAATCACTGCTGTCTCCAGAGGTCAGGGACAGCCTGTGTCTGCTGTGCCCCGTGCTGCGGCACAGCTTGGTACTGACCTGAAGCCCTGGACACACTCATCTCCACCTTCTGCTTCATCCCACAAGCTCCATCACTGTCTTCATGGCCAGTGCTTCATGGATGAGACAGGGAAGGACGTTTTGAAGACCATCTGGCTTGAGTGGTTACACTTGGACAATGGGAAACCCATCCTGTGGGCCTCCTGTCACTGCCACATGAGGGTTCCCTGTGCATCCCCAGGTTTAGGCTCTTCCACCCTACAGTGCTGAGCACTTGTCAGTGTGAGAGTGACTAAGGATGGGGTACTCATGCAGGGCATCCCTGGGGGTTCTGAGACCCTGAGGAAAATGGTTCTAAGGTCATGAGAACTCTTAATAAAACAGAGAAACACAGGGGCACACAAGGCAAGAAACCCTGAGCTATTGTCTGTGCAGCCCCAGGGACAGGTCCTGAGCTTAGTGAATGGCAAACTAAGTTTTCACTCAGACCTGGACCAATGGATTCAGAAGTACTGTTAAGCAATGATGAGACAGGAAGGTGCTTGGGACCTGGAATGATTCTATGAAGTACATTGTCAGAGTTAGCAGAGGGAATACAAAATGTCAAATATGTATTTTTCATTATTTCCTCGAGGGAGGAGGACAAACACCCATTTGCCTTTCCCTGGGAAGGGAGACAATACACTTTTATTTGGCTTCCACAGAGGTAAAAACACTCCTTTCCACTATTAGGCACAATACCTGGCTGAGCTCTATGACACATGAACGTGTCATTGGGCAGTCATATATATCAGTATGCAGATGACGTCTTGGTGGACGGAGACAATAAGGAACAGGTTGGGCGGGTAGCTGAATCTATCAGGAACCTAATGACTAAAAACTGAATTAGATAATCCACCTTCCAGATGTCAAGGTCCTAGGCAGAAAAAGAAATTCCTGAGGGCTTTTTGGACTGCAGGAGCTATTGCAGCACCCACTGGTGCCCTATTGGGCATTGAGAAGGGGTAAACAGCAAACTGGTGTTGGGCACACTGGGGTACTGGAGAAAACACATTGTCCGCCCTTTCTGTGACCTGCTTTGGAAGAGCAGCAAATGGGATGAAACCTGCAGCATATGGAGGCCCTTAACATTCTGAAAGATGAAAAAGTCTGTCAGGTGCTGGTCCTGCTGCACCCATGAGATCTGTTCAAGGTGGAAGGAGGGTTCTCAGAGCATGCTTCCTATTGTGGCATATTTTAAAAGAGACCACAGGCGTCAGCCAGACCCTTGTTGTTTTACCAAACAGTGTGAATATTGTGAGAGCAGTTTAGTGCTCTACCAACCCCTGAGAGTATTCAAAGTGACGTCAGTACGTACTTTACAGACACAGTGGTTCAAGGTTGGGCTCAAGGGGAACGTATTGAGTGGGTGCTCCATACACTATACAACCCACAAGCCAACAGGATAGTTGAGTGGACTAATGGTCTGATGAAAAAGGCAGATTGATACCTCATGACCCAGTGGGGACACAGGGCTGACACAAGCAGTCCTCATTGTTAAAATCTGCTGGGGGATTTATGGAAACCCCCAAATCACAGAATCATAGAATGTTAGGGATTGGAAGGGACCTCAAAAGATCATCCAGTCCAGTCCCCCTGCTGGAGCAGAAATGCCCATATGAGGTTACACAGGAATGTGTCCAGGTGGGTTTTGAATATCTCCAGAGAAGGAGACTCCACAACCCCCCTGGACAGCCTGTTTTGGTGCTCAGTCACCTTCTCTGTGAAGAAGTTTCTTCTCATTTTTAAGTGGAACCTCCTGTGCTCCGGTTTATACCCATTGCTCCTTGTCTTATCATTGATTGTCACTGAAAAGAGCCTGACTTCATCCTCATGACACTCACCCTTTATATATTTATAAACATTAATGAAGTCACCCCTCAGTCTCCTCTTCTCCAAGCTAAAGAGCCCCAGCTCCCTCAGCCTTTCCTCATAAGGGAGATACTTCACTCCCTTAATCATCTTCGTAGCTCTGCGTTGGACTCCCTCCAGCAGTTCCCTGTCCTTCTTGAACTGAGGGGTCCAGAACTGGACATAATATTCCAGATGTGGTCTCACCAGGGCAGAGTAGAGGGGGGGGAGAACATCTCTCGACCTACTAACCACACCCCTTTTAAATCAGGGCATTTTGCCCCGAGAAGCAGCCAACAGACAGTCATCCTTGGAGAAAAAATAGACAGAAGCGGTCTTCCCTAAAAATACTCCAGGACTGCCTTCTGCTGGCATTGTGCCTATGAGCCTGGCAAAACCCAGAGGCTTCTCTGTCTGGGAAACTCTGGATGGGAGTTGGAAAACCCACCATATTAGCACTCAGTAGATGATCCCTGATGCCTAAGCAAAAGCCCCCTTTCCAAGCCTGAGGGAATTTTTGCATTTTCATACAGCATCTCCCCTCATCTTTTGAGGCCATTTTGCTTAACGATCCAGGAAGCGTGGAAGTTCACAGCTTGAAGAAGTTATGCTAAGCGAACTTAAGTTATGCTAAGCGAATCCTGGATAAGCATTTTCTAAACAAGTTTTGTAAGAAGCGCTACACCAAATAATTTAATAAGCTAAGGCAGCCTACTCCTTAAGGGCCATTTTTCAAAGTTTGATATAGAAAATAAGCATAGTATAACAAGAATCACTACAATCATGATAGGGTGTAGTGTAAGCTTTAATGCTCCATCTGCCATTGCAGACCATCCCAAAAGGGTTTCCCACCATCCATGTTCTCCATCTTTCTTCACTCTTTCTAGGACATGAAGTACCTCCTCTGAATCATGATGGATGTGATTAGGGAGGGTCTGTGGAGGAATGAGCTGGATTCCGACATGACACTCTCAGCCCTGGACACAGACAGGACCTTCTCAGGCTCCAACCACACTGCCGTGGCAGCCACCAACAAGCAGATCCTGGTGTCACCCCTGCAAGGGTCCCAGCAGTACCCCGGAGAAAAAGGACAGCCCACCTTCAGCTTCACGGTGCAGTGGCATTTCACAGCTACAGCAGTACCTGGCACAGAATCCCATGGCAGCCACCAGTTCACTGCCCATGCTCAGAGTGTGTTTCCGCCAAGCTGGTCCCCTGTACCCACTACAGCAACCAGAGCAATCCTGGCTGCTACCACAGACCAGCCACACACACTTGCTCCTGCCATGGGATGTGACAGCGGGATGGTTCTGTCCGGGACAGGTGGCAGGGGTGTCCATCTGGCTGTCTAAGGGGGACAAGGGCAGTGCCCATCTTTCTGTCCAGGTGATATGGAAGCCACCTATCTGGGAAGTGTGGCAGGGAGATCCATCTGTCTGCTTAGGGCATGTGGCAAGGGGTGTCTCTCTGTCTGCCTGTCTGCCAGGATCAGCTGGTTCAGGTTCTCCTGCCCAGAGGTGCAGTTTCTGAGGCCCTCTGCCCCCTTGTACCCCACCGGACTCCGACACACCTTTTGTTGGCCAGTGCTTTGTGGATCACTGTGAAAAGAAGACACTGGAGATCACATGTCTCCTGTGCGAAGAGGTTCTGTCCTGCAGGGATGCCTGGAAAGCCACCAGGTGAACCCTAACCCTACCCTTCCATCCCACAGCCCTGCCTCCTCTCCTGCTTACAGGGCTTTCCTGCAGGGTCAACACCTCCATCTTCACCTGTGTCAAGTGATAGAAATGGGGACCAGATCTGCCTTCATCCTGCTGTCCCATCTGCATCTTTGAGGCTTTCTGCTACCCCAGTCCCGGGCTGGACTCCAGCCTGCTCCTGCATCCTGACTGGGACACACACCTTCATCATGCCTGGCTTCCTTCCAGTGCCTCCCAGTGGCTCTCAGCAGCCTGCTGGTGGGGCCCCCATTCCAAAGCTTGTGTTTCCTGCGTAGGAAGACAAATAAATGTTTCTTTGCCTGACAGAAAGCCATACCCCATGTGTCCCTGGGGTGTAAGAAGCCACTCTGTGACAGGGAGAGGTGAGGGACAGTGGTGGCTGGGGTTGAGCAGTGTGATGTTTTGGGGTGCTTGAAGGGATGGGGATGGAAGACAAGGGGATGACAATACCTGGGTTATTCCACCTCCTGACCATGGCGTAGGGCCTTGTCACGGAGGCACCATGAGGTTAGTTTAAGGGACAACAAGGTCCCTTTTATTAAACCAGTGAGAAACAGGGTTACAGCACTCCAAAAGTGACTTAAACACAGGTTCAGATATCAGTTGAGGAAAATTATTAAGGGGCAGCAACTCATACAACAGGCGGTCCACAGAGTGCATGTGCATGGTTTCACCCAAAACAATGCTGGAGTTGTCTCTGAGTCTGGGAGGAGTACACACTTGCCTGAACATGGTGTGGGATTATTTTAAAGAGATAGACGTATTCGTAGGGAGTACGGAAAGTGTACACTCAAGATTCTGCGAGGGTAAATTTATAATACACTTGCAATCCTGCGGGGGTTAATACACGTGCAAATGTGCACAGAACATTACACGTACTTATCTGGAAGCATGGGAGGAAAATACACTTGCGATTGTGCGAGGAAATAATTTATATACGTGCTCGTATTGGACATGGAAAGTTACACGTGCTTGTATTAAGCACGGAAAGTACGCGTGCAAATGTGCACGGAAAGTTACACGTGCTTATGTGGAAGCACGGGAGGAAAATACACCCGCAATTATGCGAGGATTAATTTTACACGTGCTCATATTGAGCATGGAAAGTAGGCGTGCATATGTGCACGGGAAGTAGGTACACTCGCAATCCTGCGAGGAGAAGTTTTATTCACCCCCGTGGCACCAAGGCAAGCCGAATCTCCATCCTGGGGAGGGGGGCTCTCGGTGGCAGCATCTCGCTCGTGCTCTGAGAGACCCACAACAACGGGCGGAGTCTCGACGAGAGTCCCGTTTTTTTATAGGCTGATCAGATCTGACTGTAGGCATTCCAGAGGCCTCTGTGCACCCCTACCCTGGCTGTGGGGTGCCCCTGAAACTTCCAGACATCCCACACACTGGCCACAGGCACCCAGTGGCTCCCTGGCACCTCAGCACTCCCTTCTCCTAATGGCCCTGGCCAGAGTGCTCTGGGGCCAAACAAAAGCTGTTAGCCTCAAGAAGCAGAGAGAGAGGGAGATGTGTCTACTCCTTCCATGATGAAGGAGGGAGGGGGAGAGAGGGGGTTTTGCATCCTGCCACAGGCCTCAGCAGCTGCCTTTTTGCCCATGCACCCATTTGGGGCACCAGCAGGGGTCCTGTGGTGGGTGACCCCAGGCAGCAACCCTGGTGTGAAGCAGCACGATGCCACATGGCCAGGATTCAGGGTGAAGGCTGCATGCAGCCAGCATGCTTACTTGGCCTCATCTGGCATCTCTCCAACCAAGTCTGCTCTATCATCCCAATAAACTCCATTTCCAGCTACTGCTCTGGGTGGGGCACTTGATCCTGTGTACACAAATTGGGGAGTGCTGGGTGAGAGTCCACACAGGGGGGATCATGTTCATTGGCTGAGAGCCTGGGCTGTTGGTGTGCTCCAAAGTCCAGGCTGGATACTGGAGGGACCACAGGAAGGACCTGGGACTCAGGGGTAGTTACTGGGCACACTGTGTGGCTAAGGCTGGGTGCTGGAGGGACGTCTGGTGCAAAAGGAATTGCAGTTTTTGCATTGTTAAAACTGTGATTTGATATTGGAATATATTCTTAAATAGATGTAGCTATGTTATACATAATTTTTAATGTACTTTTCTGACTTTATGATTTGGGTTTTTTTGCTACGGACTTATTACTTGCTGTTTATTTTTATTTATTTTAGACTATGGAAATGGTGTTAGTCAAAAAGCAAATCTGAGCTATCATCTTATTTGAGTTCAAAATGGGTTGTAAAGCAGCGGAGACAACTCACAACATCAACAGCACATTTGGCCCAGGAACTGCTAACAAACGTACAGTGCAGTGGAGGTTCAAGAAGTTTCACGAAGGAGATGAGAGCCTTGAATTTAAGGAGCATAGTGGCCAGCCATTGAAAGTTGACAAGGACCAACTGCGAGCAATCATCAAAACTGTTCCTCTTACAACTGCATGAGAAGTTGTTGAAGAACTCGGTCATTCGGCATTTGAAGCAAATTGGAAAGGTAAAAAAGCTCAATAAGTGGTGCCTCATGAGCTGACCAAAAAGAAAAAGAATCATCATTTTGAGGTGTCATCTTCTCTTGTTCTATGCAACAACAACAAACCTTTTCTCAATCAGATTGAGACATGCGACAAAAGTAGTTTGTATACGACAACCAGCAATGACCAGCTCAGTGGTTGGTTGGAGAAGAACCTCCAAAGCACTTCTTCAAAGCACCTACAAAGCCAAAATTGCATCAAAAATAGGTCGAGGTCACAGTTCGGTGGTCTACTGCCAGTCTCATCCACTACAGCTTTCTAAATCCTGGCAAAACCATTTCCTCTGAGAAGTATGCTCAGCAGATCGATGAGATGCACAAAAACCTACAGTGCTTGCTGCTGGTTTAGGTCAACAGAAAGAGCTCAGTTCTTTTTCACAAAAACACCTGACCGCATGTCGCACAACCAACACTTCAAAAGTTGAACGAATTTGGCTACAAAGTTTTACCCCATGCGCCATATTCACCTGACCTCTCAACAACTGACTACCACTTCTTTAAGCACCTTGACGACTTTGTGCAGGGAAAATGCTTCTACAAACAGCAGGATGCAGAAAAAGCTTTCCAACAGTTCATTAAATCCCAAAGCACAGATTTTTATGCTACAGAAACTTATTTCTCTTTGGCAAAAATGTTTTGATTGTAATGGTTCCTATTTTGATTAATAAAGATGCTTATGGGAGGCATGTCAGCATAATCAATCTGCAGTCTGGAATGGGAAGTATGCCCATGGTCATCCTCCAACTTCCTGTTTGAGTTTTGCATCACAGTGCTTCCTACCTGTGTGACAAGAATTCACAATCCTTTCTGCTGCCACATGTATTTTGAGGGCCGCCTGTGTTTTCTCAATCTGGTTAACAACTGTTGTCATCCCTCCATGTGTTTGTCGTGAAACGACCCAACCAAAGTCATTAAACATTTTCTTGGTAAAACAGCTTTTCCTCCAATTGTCCAAATTCCAGTTCCATCTTTCACAGCCTCCCAGTTTTCCCATCAAGCCATTTGGTCTGGATTATTGATAACTGTCCAGTCATCGGTAGATGAGGCTGTTATGGTGGTACACTCACAGATAGGTTGGCGGGCAACAGCTCTAGCTCCTTTATCTGTCAATTCGTTATTCATTTCAATTTTGCTGGATCCTTTGGTATGAGCTGGACAGTATATGAAAGCAATTTCCCATGGAAGCTTAATGGCTTCCAACAGTACCTGGATCTCACTCTCATTAGAAATATTTTCCCAATAAGGAAAGGAACCCTCATTCTCTCCATAGCATACTCGTTGCATGACACATGCCAAAAGCATATTGAGAGTCAGTATAAATAGTCACTTCCTGACTACATCCCCAACAGGTTGCTCTTGCTAATGCAGTTAATTAGCCCCTTGCGCTCCCTGAGGAATGTAGAGATCTGCCAGCGAGACATGTAGAGAACCTGCTCCCTTGTCCCTTAGTGCAGTTTCCCTGGTGGTTCTATTGACTAACTCCCTGAAGAACTGGAACTTGGCTTTCCTAAAATTCAGTGTCCTGATTCTATTGTTCACCTGTCCCAGATCCCTCAGGACTGAAAATTACACCAGTGTCTGATCACTACAGCCCAGGCTGCCTCTAATCTTGATGTCACCAATCAGCTCACCTTTGTTGGTGACCATCAGGTCCAGTACTGCATCCCCTTCAATAGGGCTGTTTGTTCCCTGGCTTAGTTATCCTCTAGGTACTCCAGGAGTCTCCTGGATTGCCTGCAGCTCACTATGCTACTTTTCCAACAGATATCAGGGTGGCTGAAGTCCCCCAGGAGGCCAAGAGCCTGTGAGCAAAATGCCTTCTGTAGCTGGATTAAGAAGGCCTTGTCAATAGGCCCTCCCTGATTGAGCAGCTTGTAGACACCAACCGCAACATGCCCTTTTCTGGCTTATTCTCTGATTCTTACCTATATGCTTTCAACGTGCTTGTGGCTGTCCTTCAGAGCTCTTCATTTCTTGATTTAGAGGGCAAACCCTCTGCACTTCCTTCCCAGTCTGTCCATTCTCAACAGCCTGGAGCCACTGATCGCCACACGTCCTGTCATGGGATTAATCCCAGCAAGTTTCAGTAATGATAACTAGGTTGCAGCTTTCTAGCAGCACCAACTAGGGCTTCCAACACCTCCTGTTACTTGCCCATGCTGCGTGTGTTTGACAGTTGGGCTGTCAGCTGTGTCCACCCACCTCCCTTCCTGTGAGGTACCCCATTGGTATTCCCCTGTTGTCTCTGATTAGCCCAGGATCCCCTGGTTCATCTACCTAAGAGTGTGCATCAGTGTACCCAGCACACTGCATAGCAACAGGTTGAGGACCTTCACTAGCGCTCCATCCCTCTAACCTTGTCATGTCATCCCATGGAGTGTCACAGGCAAGACTGATATTATCCCACTCTGCCTTCAAGTCTAGTTTCAAGTTCTGTCAATCAGTCCAACTAGCTCCTGAACAAAGATGCACTTTGAGAAAGATGAATCTCATTCAGTGCTAGTAAGCCTAATGTTGTGTAGACCATCACGTTATCAAAAACCCCCTAATCCAACTGGCTGTCAACCAACACCCCCAGCTCCTTTTGCACCAGGCAACATTCCAGCCACTGTTCCCCAGTCCTGTAGTGTTGCATGGGCTTATTGTGACACAAGTGTAGGACACAGTACTTGGCCTCATTGGCTCTCTCACAAGTAGCCTCTGCCCATTGATCTGGCCTGTTCTGTGACTGCTTCAATACCATGGTGAGATAAAGCAAAGACAAGAAAGGATCCCATTTCTGGGTGGGTTTTCATGATGCCAGGTGAGGAGGAATGGGATGAGGCCATGTAGTGTAGCTAGCCCTCGGGTGCCTTGGGCTTAAGGCTCCTCGGAACCCTAAGCATTCCAGGCACAGTAGAGGGATGGCAAACAGGTGACAGAAGGGACAACAGCCCCCAGGAGGGATATTCCCTGGCTAAACATCTGTCCTGGCTGTCACTAACTTGCAGGAGCCTGGGCGTCCCATGAGATGCCAGGGAAGCCTTGTCATGCATAGAATATTTGCACAGCTTTCATTTAACAGAAATTTAGGATTTATTAACACTTTGTGAGAGATTACAAGGATAGGTTGTTGAATTGTTTAGAGCACTTAATCATCAGCCGATTTGCTAGAGTGGTATAAGTGAAATTTGTTACAATTAAAAAAAGATAGCCACAAGAATTATGCTAAACTTACAGGAGGGTTTTTTAACTGAAACACACACATGTATAAAAATGGTAAACTGAGACACACACACAAGCAGACAAAGAGATAGAAAAAACAGGTCTAAAATCAAATTACACACACATGCTAGCCGAGGATTAAAATTTCCCTTTCATGAGTATTATAAATTACACACTTTTCTGTGTTGACATTCTCAGAGGACAACCATCAGCTGCCCAATATTAGGTCTTTGATCTTTGCAAAATCATCAGCAGATTATCATTGAAACTACATGAAATTGTCAATAGACTATCATTGAGTCCTCAACAAACAGGCCCTGAGAGGCATCCCAGTAAGGGGGAGACAGTGGGTCACAACCCGCTGAGATCCAGGACAGCTCAAATTGTCTCACTTTAGGACCATTACTTATAGGACTGTAAAATGATTGACTTTGGTCAGTATTTTTCCATTCCTGACACATCTTGCACCAGGTAGCCCTGGCACTTCCCAGACTGGGCAACGATTCAGTTAGTCAGAGTCTCCAGTTCAATCAGGGGGCAGCTAATTGTCCCATCTCACACTCTTACCACAACAAGAACAATGTTGGTCTGCCTTGTGATCACCAAATGAGGAGCAATTAATTGTCCCAATTCACTCCATCCGTTGATCAAGACAAGAAGATTTGTCCCCTAGGCAGGAACATAATGTTGTCCTGTGTAGTGGTCATCAGGTGAGGAAGGCCAGTTCATTTCTACTCTCTGCCCTTGTGATCAAAGCAACAACACTTGTAACCAAGGTGGGAAGACAAGGTCATTTTGTCTTCAGATGACCAGGTGGTCCCAGGCCAGTGTGTACCTCCACATTCCATCCCGCAACTAAAGTCAATCTGTTGCTCTAAAAATGTGGTTCAACAGTACTATACATACATGGGGAGGTTTTATGTTTTGTTTAGCCATTGTTCAGGAAGGTTCTTTTCTCTAGGCTTCCTGCAACAGAGACTCTTGTTTGAATCTCTTGGTTTTCATCAGGAGGGCTGTCAATCAAATTCCTGACTTTCAGTTGCTATTTTGCACCTGCAGCTGGAGAAAAATAAGTTCTATGCAATAACAAAAACTTTCTTCTGTTTCATCTTCCTTTAGATGTTGTTCTGTTCCTTCACTTACCTCCAGGGATGCAGGTCCCTGTATTTTCTGAGGCCTTTTTTGTTTGAAGAGGCAAGAAGTTCAAAAGTTCACAGCTTGCAGAGGTTACAGTAAGAAAACTTGGTTATGCTAAGGAAATTCTGTATGAGCAGTTTCTAAGCAAGTTCTAAGTTTCTAAACAAGCTCTGTAAGGTCTCATCAATCAGCGATGAGCGAGTGAGGAGCGTAGAAGTAGTTACAGTAAGTTGTGCTGCAGAGCGCAGATCAAGGAGTGAAGAAGAGCAGACCTATTTCCAGGCAAATCCATGGATGGGCAGCAGGGGGTCGTTGCCAGGAGATTTAAATGGCCCCTAGGGAGCATAGGCGACCAAGCACAGTGAACAGGACCAGTAAACAAGGGTTAGGCAGTTAGTGTGGCAGTTTGTGTGAAGGACAAGCAGCAGGGACGAGCAGGGAGGACCTTACCACTTCAAACAGAGGATACAACCCACTAGCAAGGAGCTAAGTACAGCAGGAGGCATGGTATCCACCGAGAGAAGAGCAGTACCTTCAGCGTCCCTCATGGTCCCTCTCCTTAAAAGAACTGAATCAGCCACCCAAACTGAGCTTGGGAGGGAAGACACAGCTGTCCAGGTTCCGCACTGCAGAGTGTGAATAAGTTCCTGCTTGGCAACTGATGGCAGCAGTGAGCTCACCTGTGGGTGATGTGCCCAAGTGAAGGAGCTGCTCAGCCTGCTGACAGAGCTTTGAGAGGAGGTGTCCAGGATGAGGAGCATCAGAGTCAGAAAAGGAGATTGACTGGTAGACTCGCAGTCTACTATCCTTGGTGCAGGAGAAGAAACCAACAATGGCACCAGATACAAAGAACCCCCTACCCTCTCACTGCCGAGCTGTAAGAGGCAACACAGAGGATGGGGGAAAATGGAAACAAGTTACAGTTCAGGAGGCAGGCGAACACACCCCCCAGCCTGCCCCACCTCCCCAGATGCCTGTATACAACAGTTATGAGGTCCTGGAATTGGATGGGCAAGGAGCTGATGCTGCTGATGAAGACCCTTCTGGGAAGGAGGGGTTCTCCAGACAACCCATGCCCCACATTAAACCATTAAAACCTCACATGTAAAGAGAAAAATAAGGGTAATTGTCATAGGTGACCCCCTCCTTAGGGTAACAGAGGGCCTGATATCCCGACCTGACCCAACCCACAGGGAAGTCTGCTGCCTCCCTGGGGCCAGGGTAAGAGATGTGGCTCAACAACTCTCCAGGCTGGTAAGGTCCTCTGACTATTACCTGCTATTGGTTTTTAATGTTGGCAGGGAAGAGATAGGCAAAAGTAGTATTAGGCAAATCAAAAAGGATTTCAGAGCTTCAGGGCAGCAGGTCAATGGCTCATGGGCTCAAGTGATTTTTTGCTCCACCCTTCCTGTTGCAGGCAGGAATACAGAATGGAACAGGCAGGCCCAACTGATAAACATATGGCTCCCAGACTGGTGTCACCGATGGAACTTTGGGTTTTTTGACCATGGGAAAGTCATTCCTTCCACAGGTCTCCTAACACCCGATGGAATGCATCTCTCACAGAAGGGGAAAAGTATGCTTAGTCAGAGGCTAGCAAAACTGATTGAGAGGGCTTTCAACATGATTGGAAGGGCAAAGGGGTGATAGCAGGCGCGTCACTGATGAGCAGTGGGGTGGCACACCAAAGATTAAGGAGGTGCATGGCAGCAAGATTTCTCAGACTGTGCCACAAGGTGAAGGGCACAATCAACCACACACCTGAAGTACTTCTACACTAATGTACCCAGCATGAGGAACAAAGAAGATGAACTAGAAGCCTTGGCCCGATCCCAGGGATATGATATAATTGACATTAGCAAAACCTGGTGGGATGAATCCTGTGACTTGTGCACCATGATTGATGGCTACAGGCTATTAAGAAGGGATAGACGGGGGAGGAGAAGTGGGAGGGGTCACACTGTATGTAGTGGAGGGTATGGAGTGCATGGGTGAGAACCCATTGGCAATGGCAAAGCCGAGAGTCTCTGCGTAAGGATTAAGGGTCAGACAAATAAAGCAGATGTCGTCCTGAGTGTCTACTACAGACCACCCACCCAGGATGACAACACTGATGAGTTATTCTTTAAGGACCTAAGTGAAACCTCCAAATCATCTGCCTTAGTTCTTATGGGGGACTTCAACTTGCCAGATGTCGACTGGGAGTATCACGCACCAGGCACCAACAGATCCAGAAGATTCCTGAAGCATCTGAATGATAACTTCTTGGTGCAGGTACTGAAGGAATCAACCAGGAAATGTGCCTTCCTGGATTTCATTCTCTCTAACAGAGAGGGCTCAGGTGAAAGGTGGTGACCAGTGTCTCTCTTGTCCACAGCGACCATGAAGAAGTCAGGTTTAAAATCTTTGCTAATGTGAGGAAAACTTTCAGCAAGACCTTAACACTAGATATGAGGAGAGCAGAATTCAGGCCACTTAGAAAAATACTTTGTAAGATTCCCTGGGAAGAAGCTTTTGAAGATGTTGGGGTGATCAGTGTTGATTGTCTTTTAAGTACCACCTACTAACAGCACAGGACCAAGCCATTCAAAAATGCTGAATATCTAGCAGGTGAGATAAAAAGCCAGCTTGGATAAGCAGGGATCTTCTTCCTGAAATACAGAAGAAAAAAAAAACAAAACAACATTTTCATTGGAGACAAGGTCAAGCAACATGGGAGGACTACAGGGATGCTGCTCACCATTGTAGGGAGGAAATTCATGCTGCCAAAGCTCAACTAGAATTGAAGCTGGCCAGTACTGTGAAGGACAATAAAAAAGGCTTTTTATAATATATTAATGGCAAAAAAACAAACTAGAAATAACATTGGCCCACTACTTGATGAGCATGGTCACCTTATAAACAGGGGCATAGACAAAGCTGAGACATTTCATGCTTTCTTCACTTCAGTCTTCCACACCGATGATGGACTTGGGGGCTCCCATAACCCTGGGCTGGAAAACCATGGCTGTGTGAACGATGAACTCCCAATCAATCCCAAACTCATACAGGATCTGCTACTCCAGCTGGATCCCCACAAGTCAATAGGGCCTGATGGGATTCATCCAAGGGTGTTTAAAGAGCTGGCTGACATCATAGCAAGACCTTTCTCTGTTATTTTTCAACACTCCTGGGAGTATGGAGATGTCTGGGATGACTGGAACCTGTCAAACGTTGTCACAGATTACAAGAAGGGCAACAAGGATGACCCTGGCAACCACAGGCATGTCAGCCTCACTTCTGTGCCTGGCAAAATCATGGAGAAGATGGTTTTAGGAGTTACTGAAAAACATCTGAATGACAATGAAGTCATTGGTCCCAGCCAGCATGGATTCATGAGGGGAATGTCTTGCCTGACCAACTTAATATCATTCTACAACAAGGTTACCCACCTAGTTGATCAAGGGAAGCCTGTTGATGTGATATTTTTAGATTTCAGCAAACCTTTGATACTGTCTCTCACACTATCCTCCTGGACAAGATGTCCAGCATACAGCTGGATGAACACACAGTGCAGTGAGTGAGCAAATGCCTGATGGACTGCTCTCAAAGGGTTCTAGTAAATGAGATTACGATGGGCTGGTGATCAGTCACTAGCAGGGTTCCACAGGGAACCGTCTTAGGGTCAGCGCTTTCAATGTCTTTATGAATGACTTGGACTCAGGACTTGGGGGGTTGCTTAGCAAGTTTGGTGATGACACAAAATTTGGGGGAGCTGTTGACACTCCTGAGTGCAGAAAGGCCCTGCAGAGCGATTTGGACAAATTGGAGAACATGACAGTCACCAACCACATGAAGTTCAAGAAAAGCAAGTGCCAGATTTTGCACCTGAAACATGGCAACCCTGGCTGTACATACAGACTGTGGGACAAGATGCTGGAAGGAAGTTCTGGGGAGAGGGATCTGGGGGTTCTGGTCAACAGCAAGCTGAACGTGAGCCAACAGTGTGCCCTGGCAGTCAAGAGGGCAACTGTGTCCTGGGTGCATCAAGCACAGCATTGCCAACTGGGCGAGCGAGGTGATTGTCCTGTTCTGCTCTGCAGTACTGCAGCATCACCTGGAGCACTGTATGCAGTTCTGGGCGTCACAGTACAAAAAACATATTAAGCTACTGGAGAGTGTCCAGAAGAGGGTTATGAAGTTGGTGAAGGTTTTGGAGAGGAAACCATATGAGGAGCAGGTAAAGTCACTTGATTTGTTCAGCCTGGAGAAGAGGAGGCTGCGGGGAGACTTCATCACATCTACAGCTTCCTCACAAGGGGAGGAGGAGGGGCAGGCACTGAACTCTTCTCTTTAGTGACTGATGACAGAACCAGGGGGAATGGCAGGAAGATGTACCAGGGGAGGTTTAGGTTGGACATTAGGAAAAGCTTCTTCACCCAGAGGATGCTGGAGCACCGGAACAGGTTCCTCAGGGAGGTAGCCATGGCTCCAAGCCTGACAGTGTTCAAGAAGAGACTGGACAACGCCCCAGACATGTGTTGTGAACTGTGGGGTTGTCGTATGCAGGGGCAGGAGCTGGAATCAATGATCCTTGTTGGTCCCTTCCAACTCAGGACTTTTTATGATTCTAAGAAGCAGTAAACCAAATAATTAAAGAAGCTAAGTCAGCCTCCTCCCTAACCACCATTCTTCAAACTTTGATTCATAAATCAATGTTGAACAACAAGCATAGTATTAGAAATGTCACTAAAATCACGATAGAGTGCAGCACAATTTTTAATGCTCCAGCTGCTGTGAAAGACAGGATTTCCCACCATCTATGTTCTCCATCTTTCTTCATGCTTTCTGTAATATGATGTATCTCCTCTGCATCATGATGGAAGCTAATTGGGGTTTTCTCTACACTTATTTTAGCAAATATTTCAGGTCATCATGTTGAAACTCTTTTCTCTCCCCTCGAGAGTCTTTCCAACAGGGTTAAGGACTTACAGCCTTTGATCAAGACAAGAACATTTGTCCCCTAGGCAGGAATGTAATGCTGGCCTGTCTAGTGATCACCTGGTGAGGAGGACCAGTACATTTCTACTAACTGCCCTTGTGATCAAAGCAAGAGCACTTGAAATCATGGTGAGAACACGTCAGCTTTTCTTGAGATCAGCAGGTGGCCCCAGGCCTGTCTGTACCACTATATTCCACCCTGTGACTAAAGTCAATCCATTGCTCCAGAATAGTGGTGTGGTCATATCTTGCCTGTGTGCCTATAAACAGATAGTGCTGTATTCCATTTATAGATTTAGGGAAATTTTTTGCATTTGGTTATCATGTGTATATATGTAAAAGAGAGAGATATATTTTATTCTGTGATGTTGTTCAACAGTACTATATACATGGGGAGGTTTTGTAAT
Source organism: Streptopelia turtur (assembly GCA_901699155.2). Lineage (NCBI taxonomy): Eukaryota > Metazoa > Chordata > Aves > Columbiformes > Columbidae > Streptopelia > Streptopelia turtur. The sequence continues at coordinate 248,918 of CABFKC020000007.1, forward strand.
TTGTTAAGCCATTTTTTCAGGAAGTCTCTTTTACCTAGGTTTCCCATGACAGAGACTCTGGCTGGATCTCTTGTTTGTTGTCAGGAGGGCTGTCAACCAAAGACTTAACTTTCTTTTGCTGAAGTTCTATGCAATAACTATATCTTCCTACTGGTTCACCTCCTTTTAGACACTGTTCTGTTCCTTTATTTATCTCTAGCAATGCAGCTCCCCTTTCTTCTGAGACCTTCTTTACTTAATGAGGAAGGGAGTTTAGAAGTTCACAGCTTGCAGATTTTATACTAGGCAAACTTTCCTTATGCTATGCAAATTCTATATTGTCAGTTTCTAAACGAGTTCTGTAAGTACGAGTAGAATGAATAACTCAAGAAGTTAAGGTAGTCTGCTCCTTTAACAGCCATTCTCTAAACGTTGATATTGTGGCTATGCTCTCCCCAAGCCCAGCTCTCCTACCGCAGCCCAAAAGCACCAGAAACTTCTACACCAATAGGCCAGTATAGTCATGCAAATGCCCCTGGTCAACACACAGGGCTCTTGACCTATGATAGGCCTTGTTTGAGAGAAATTTCCAGACCACTACCATAAATTACCACAGCTGATATTAAACCTAGGCTGTAAATGGAACCTGCTGAAGACATTTGTTGAGTTGGTGTTCCTTGGAGCAGCCAGTTTGCAGTCAAAGACTCTTCTCCTGAGAGTGGGATGCCATGTAAGGCAAGTTCTTTGAGGACTGAGACACTTTGCCTTATTGGTGAGTCCTCTTCTGGATACGCTTGAGAGTGTTCGCTTTTTATCAGTAGGAAGACAAACATTTTGAGTTCTAGAGTTCTGGGATCTGATCCCTTGAGTCAGAATCAGTTGTGTAGTAACTGAACTCCTAACCAGTATCTGAATCTGTGTTTTATAATAGTGTCACAGTGTTCAATAATTTTGGATAAACCTCATTTCTACCTAGTTCTGCAGTAAACAGTTCTGGTTAGCATAAAATCTGGAGTGTATCACCTGCCTAAATTCATTTTTGGGAAGCTTCTGTGACATCTGAGTTAGCATAGTGAGCAGAGAACCAAAAGTGGAGAAATGATTGCAGAGTCAGAGCTGTAATTCTTCTGCCCCTGTACAGAGTAGATGGAAGACAAATGGATCAGTCCTCTAGCAATCACAACCATGCGTGCTATTCTGTGTGCTATTCTGTGTGCCATCCTACACATCAGCTAAAACAGATAATTGGAGGTAGACTGGGTAAAGTTAGAATTACTGAGTGCTGAATACTGAAGAGGAAGTAAGTAGACATGTGCATTGGAACCAAAGATTGAGATTGTGCTGGCGCAAGTGGGCCAAACTCCCCACATTGCTCAAAGTTGAAAGTTGAGGTGTGTGCGGATTCCAGGTATTGGGATGGAGAAGTCTGGGGAGACCCTGAGGAAAGTATCTCTAACGACTTGCAACCTCTTATTTAAGAGAGAGACACGGGGGCACACAAGGTGAGAAACCCTGAGCAGCCCGTGCAGCCCCAGGGACAGGTCCTGAGTTTTATGAATGGAAAATTCAATTTTTGCACAGACCAGGACAAATGGAGTCAGAAGTGCTGTTGAGAGATCACAAAACAGGAAGGTGCTGGAGACCCAGAGTGAGTCCAAGAAGCGGGTTGTCGAATTCAGAGAAGCGAATACAAAATATCAAAGATACATTTTTCCTCATTTCCCTAAGGGAAGAGAACAAACCCAAATTTGCCTTTCCATGGGAAGGAAGACAATAAACTTAGACTCGTGTTTCACAAGGGGATAAACACTCTCTCCCATTGTTGGTCACAACACCCTGGCTGTGCTCCTTGACACAGTGAAAGTGTCATTGCGCATTCACATATCTCAGTATAGGGATGACATATTGGTATATGGAGACAACAAGGAACAGTCTGGGCAGGTAGGTGAGACTATCAAGAAACTAGTGATGAAACACTGAATTAGATATTCACAGAATCTAAGAAACACAGAAGGGACCTCAAAAGATCATCTAGTTTAATCCCCCTGCAGGAGCAGGGACACCTAGATGAAACTACACAGAAATGTGTCCAGGTGGGTTTTGAATGTCTACAGAGTAGGAGACTCCACAACCATCCTGGGCAGCCTGTACCAGTGTTCTGTTACCCTCACCATGAAGAATTTTCTTCTCATATTTAAGTGGAACCTCCTGTGTTCCAGTTTGCACCCATTACCCCTTGTCCTATCATTGGTTGCCACCAAGAAGAGCCTGGCTCCATCCTCCTGACACTCACATTTTATATATTTATAAACATTAATGAGGTCACCCCTCAGTCTCTTTTCCAAGCCAGAGAGACCCAGCTCCCTCATTTTTTCATCATAAGGGAGATGCTTCACTCCCTTAATCGTCTTTGTTGCCCTGCACTGGACCCTCTCCAGCAGTTCCCTGTCCTTCTGGAACTGAGGGGCCCAGAACTGGACACAATATTCCAGATGTGGTCTCACCAGGGCAGAGTAGAGGGGAAGGAGAACCTCTCTCAACCTACTGACTACTCCCCTTCTAATACACCCCAGGTACCATTGGCCTTCCTGGCCACAAGGGCACTGTGCTGGCTCATGGTCATCCTCCTGTCCACCAGGACCCCCAGGTCCCTTTCCCATATGCTGCTCTCTAATGGATCATTCCCCAACTTATACTGGAACCTGGAGTTGTTCCTGCCCAGGTGGAAGACTCTACACTTGCCCTTGTTATATTTCATTAATTTTTTCCCTGCCCAACTCTCCAGCCTGTCCAGGTCTCTGGATGGCAGCACAGCCTTCTGGCATGTCAGCCTCTCCTCCCAGCTTGGTGTCATCAGCACTCTTGCTGACAGTGCACCCTATTCCCTCACCCAAACCACTGATTAATATATTGAGTAATAGTGGTCCCAGTACTGACCCTTCAGGCACTCCACTAGATACAGGCCTCCAACTAGACTCTGCCCCATTGATCACGAGACTCTGGCTTCTTTCCTTCAGCCAGTTTGCAGTCCACCTCACTACTCGATCGTTAAGACTTCACTCCCTCAGTTTAGCTGTGAGGATGTTGTGGGAGACTGTGTCAAATGCTTTCCTGGAGTCAAGGTAGACCACATCTATCGCTCCACCATCATCTATCCCCTTCTTTATGTCTTCATAAAAGTCAATGAGTTTGGTCAAGCATGACTTCCCCTTGGTGAAGTCATGTTCACTGCCCCTAATGACCATCTTATCCTTGATACGCTTTGAGATGGCACCAAGGATAAGTTATTCCATCACTTTCCCAGGGATGGAGGTGAGGCTGATTGGTCTATAGTTACTTGGGTCCTCCTTCTTGCCCTTTTTGAAGACTGGAGTGACATTTGCTTTCATCCAGTCCTCAGGCACCTCTCCCGTTTCCCAAGACTTGGCAAAGATGATGGAGAGCGGTCTAGCAATGACCTCAGCCAGCTCCCTCAGCACCTATGAGTGCATCCCATCTGGACCCGTGGATTTATGGATGTCCAGATTGCCTAACTGCTCCCTAACCCAGTCCTCATCAACCAAGGCAAACTCCTCCATTGTCCTGACTTCCTCTGGGGTGTCAGGGGTACAGGGCTCCCCAGGACAGCTTCCGGCAGAGTAGACAGAGACAAAGAAGGCATTCAGTAACTCAGCCTTCTTTGCATCTTCTGTCATCAGGGCACCCACCTCATTCATCAGTGGGCCTACATTGCCTCTCATGTTAGTTTTATAGGCCATGTATTTGAAAAAGCTCTTTCTGTTGTCCTTGACCCCTCTCACCAGGTTTAATTCTAAGGAGACCTTAGCTTTCCTAGTTGTCTCCCTACATCCTCTGACAACAGCCTTATATTCTTCCCAAGTGGCCAGCCCCTCCTTCCATGATCTGTCAACTCTCCTCTTCCACTTGAGCTTACCCAGCAGTTCCCTGTTTAACCATGCAGGTCTCCTGGGTCCGTTCCTTGACTTCCTATGTGTCTGGATCTTGTGCCTGGTAGAAGCAGTCCTTGAATGCTAAACAACTATCATTGGCCCCTTTACCTTCAAGCAACCTTGCTCATGGGATTTCCCCTAGCAATTGTTAGAAAAGGCTGAAGTTTGCCCTGCTGAAGTCCAGGGTTGCAATTCTGCTTGCTATTCTGTTCCTGCCACACAAGATCCTGAAATCCACCCATTTCACAGTCGCTGCAACCCAGGCAGCCCTCAACCTTTACCGCTTCAACTAGACCCTCCTTGTTAGTGAGGATGAGTTCCAGCAGTGCACCTCTCCTAGTTGGCTCCTCTACCATTTGGAAGAGAAAATTATCATCAAGGCACTGGAGGAACCTCCTAGACTGTGGCTGGTTGGCCCAGTAGTCCTTCCAGCAAACATCAGGGAAGTTAAAATCCCCCACAACAACCAGCGCCTGTAATTGTGAGGATGCTCTCAGCTGTCTGTAGAAGGCTTCATCAACTTCCTCACCCTGATCTGGTAACCTGTAATAGACACGACAACAGTATCACCCCTGCCAGCCTGCCCCTTATTTCTCACCCATAGGCTCTCAACTTGCTCCTCATCCATGCCTGCACAGTACTCAATACATTGTGGTAAAGAGCAACTCCACCACCATGCCTGGCTGGCCTGTCTTTCCTGAAAAGGACATAGCCATCCATGACCACATTCCAGTCATGTGAACTGTCCCACCATGTCTCTGTAATTGCTACCAGGTCATAATCTCCTGTCCAAACGCAAGTTTCTAACTCCTCCTGCTTATTCTCCATGCTGCATGCATTGGTATGCAGGCATTTAAGAGAGCAAGCTGATCACACTGATTTCACCGTAGGGGTAGTGGAGTCCTCCAACTCTTCATCAACTCGAGTGCTGCCCCACCGATGCAAGCCCAGCCATAACCCCATCCCACTTAGAGTCCAGTTTAAAGCTCTCCAAATGAGCCCTACTAATTCCTGTCCCAGCATCCTTTTGCCCCTGCGAGATACACCTTTCCCACGTATCACTGTTCGGACTGTTGTAACACCAGCCATAATCAAAGCCCTGACTGTAGCAACAGTCTTGTAGCCAATTGTTTATGGACTGAATTTTTCTATTCCATCCCATATCATCACCCAAAACTGGAAGGAGAGAAGAGAAATCACTTGAGCCCCAGACTCTTTTACCATCTGTCCCAAGGCCTTGAAATCTTTCTTCATTCCCCTCAGACTGCAGGATGCAGCTTTCTCCCCATCTGTCTGGAAGTCCTGGTGTTGCCCCTGCAAGGGGCCCAGCCACACCCTGATGACAGAGGACAACCCACCTTTGGCTTCACTGTGCATTGTCAGTTTGTAGATACAGCGGTAACTTCCATAGCATTCCAGGACAGCCAGCAATTCCCTGCCCATGCTCGGAGAAAGGCATCCCCAAGCTGGTCCCCCATAATCCCTGTAGCACACAGAGAAACCCTGGCTGCAGCCAGAGACCAGCCACACACACTTGCTCCTGCCACGGTTTGTGGCGGGGGGATGGCTGTGTCTGGGACAGGTGGCAGGAGTGTCTCTGTTTGTCCAAGGTACACGGCAGGGGCAGTGTCCTTCTGTCTGTCCAGGTGATATGGAAGCAACCGATCTGGGCAATGTGGTAGGGAGATCCATCTATCTGCTCCAGGCATTAGGGGGGGGTTGTCTGACTGTCTGCCAGGATCAACTGGTTTAGGTTCCTCTGTCTGGAGGTCCAGGCTCTGAGCCTCCTTGCCCTCTTGAACCTCACCAGCCTCCAACACAGCTTTTGTGGGTCAGTCCCTTGTGGACTTCCATGGGAAGGAGACACTGGAAACCATGTGGCTCATGTGGGAAGAGGTCCTGTCTTGCAGGGACGCCTGGAAAGCCACCAGGTGAGCCCTGAACCTGTCCTCCCATCCCACAGCTCTGCATCCCCTCCTGCTGACAGGGATTTGTTGCAGGTTTGGCATCTCCATCTTCACCTGCATCAAATGATGGCAATGGGGATCAGATCTGCCTGCACCCTGCTGTCCGACCTGCACGGATTTATGGATGTCCAGATTGCCAAGATTCCCAAGGCTCTCTGCTGCCACCGTCCAAGTCTGTCCCAGCATCCTGGCATGGAAACACACGGTCATCCTGCCTGGCTTCCTCCCAGTGCCTCCTGTGCTCCTGTGTGCCACTGCATGGCCGATGGGTTGCTTTCCATTCACGTAGTATGAACATCCACCAGTAAAAAGGGTTAGATCCAAGTTCTCTAGAGACCTATTTCGCAGGTGGCTTAAGTGAAACACTAACAGTACAGTTACCATGGAGCTCACCATCAGAGGGAACAGGCAGTCAGATTGCTGGGTTCAAAACATTACATCTTTTAAAAATCATATAATCTGCCTTTAAAATTGTTAATTCAGAATGATATGGTCTTTGTAGGGACAATGTTTGTGTAGCACGTTGTTTAAGAATCAGTTCTACCTCATGAAGGACATACACGGTTGTTGGGTGACCCAGAACTAACAGTCCACTCCTTTTTATGATATTCACTGTTGTTGCTGTTACCTTTGCACAGGAATTATTATATTTTCTGCTGCTATGAATCCCATTCTGTTGACTAATAAGCCACAGGATGGCAGTGTGGACCTAGCTTTTGAGTGAGGACTCTGATGCTACTTCTTTGTTCTCATGCACAAGTAGCTCCAGGGATTTGAAGTAATCCAACAATCCCAAAGCTGGAGTTAAAGGTAAAGCTCATTTATAGCTTGCAAAGCCTTCTCCATAAAATGTCCTGAGTTGGAAGACACCCTCAAGGATCATTGAGTCCAGCTCCTATCCCTCCATATGACAACTCCACGTTTCATACCATGTGTCTGAGGGCATTGTCCAGTCTCTTCTTGAATAGTACCAGGCTTGGAGCCATGACTGCTTCCCTGGGGCGCCTGTTCCAGTGCCCCACCACCCTCTGGGTGAAGAACCTTTTCTTAATGTCCAACCTAAACCTCCTCTGGCACAACTTCCTGTCATTCCCTTGCATTCTGTCTTTGGTCACCACAGAGAAGAGATCAGTGCCTGCCCCTCCTCTTCCGCTTTTGAGGAAGCCGTAGACCACAATTAGGTCTCTCCTCAGTCTTCTCCATCCTCTTGTCCCCCAGTCTGTATGTGCAGCCAGGGTTGCCATATCCCAGGTGCAAAAAACCGGCACTTGCGCTTGTTGAACTTCATGTGGTCAGTGGTTGCCCTGTTCTCCAATTTGTCCGGGTCCCTCTGCAGGGCCTCTTTGACCTCAATAGTGTCAACAGCTCCACCTAATTTTGCATCTTTGGTGAACTTACTCAGTATTCCCTCAAGTCCTGTGCCCAAGTAATTTATGAAGACGTTGAAGAGTGTTGGCCCTAAGATGGATCCCTGCTGAGCCAAGTTACTGACTGCTTGCCAACCCAACAAAACCCCGTTTACTAGAACCCTTTGTGCCTGCCCAACAGCCAATTGCTCACACATTGTATTGTGTGTTTATCCAGGTGTATGCTGGACATCTTGTCCAGGAGGATACTGTGAGAGATAGTATCAAAGACTTTACTGAAATCCAAAAAGATCACATTGTCAGGCTTCTCTTTGTCAACTAGGTGGGTAACCTTGCCGTAGGAAAAAAATAATTTTGTTAAACAGGACTATCCCCTCATGAACCCATGCGGGCTTGGACCAACAACTGCACTGTCATTCAGATCTTTTTCAATAACTCCCAGAATAATGTTCTCCATGATTTTGCCAAGCATAGAAGTGAGGCTGACAGGCCCGTAATTTCCAGGGTCACCCCTGTTGCCCTTCTTGGATACACTTCATAGGCTTCACTTCCTCTAACTCAGTAGTTTCTGTCGATAGCTTACTTACCTCTGCTAGACCCAGAATCCACAGGATCTGCAGCAGCTGCCTGTGCTTAAAAGTCCTTGCAGTTGTTTCCTTTTTGCAGGTCAAGGTGTTTCTACAATAGCCTGGATGTGATCTGGGTTTACTAATCTTTCTCCTACTTTAAATATAAATCCTAAATATTTTACTGTGAATCCAAATTTTTAAAGGTTTCACCACCAAGTGCCTTTAGTGTAGTTTTTAACAAACCATTGTACCTTTCAGTTTTCCCAGAGGCTGGTGCATGATATGGAGTATGATATACCCACTCAATACCATGTTCTTTGGCCCAATTGTCTATAAGACTGTTTTTGACATGAGTACCATTGTCTGATTCAATTCTTTCTGGCGTACCGTGTCGCCAAAGGACTTGCTTTTCAAGGCCCAAGACAGTATTTCGGGCTGTAGCATGAGGTACAGCATATGTTTCCAACCATGCAGTGGTTGCTTCCACCATTGTAAGTACATAACGCTTACCTTGACGTGTTTGTGGAAGTGTAATATAATCAATCTGCCAAGCTTCTCCATACTTATACTTTAACCATCACCCCCCATACCATACAGGCTTTAACCGTTTTGCTTGTTTGATTTCGGCGCAAGTTTCACATTCATGAATAACCTGTGAAATGGTGTCCATAGTTAAATTCACCCCTCGATCGCGAGCCCATTTATATGTTGCATCTCTACCTTGATGCCCTGAAGCATCATGGGCCCACCGGGCTAGGAAAAGTTCACCTTTATGTTGCCAGTCCAAGTCCACCTCAGCTACTTGAATCTTAGCAGCTTGATCTGCTTGTTGGTTGTTTCAATGTTCCTCGGTGGCTCGACTTTTAGGCACATGAGCATCTACATGACAAACTTTCACAGGCAGGCTCTCTAGCCGAGCAGCAATGTCTTGACACAATGTGGCAGCCCAAATGGGTTTACCTCTGCGCTGCCAGTTGCTTTTCTTTCATTGCTGTAGCCACCCCCACGAGGCATTTGCTACCATCCATGAGTCAGTATAGAGATAAAGTATTGGCCACTTCTCTCGTTCAGCAATGTCCAAAGCCAGCTGGATGACTTTCACTTCTGCAAACTGACTAGATTCACCTTGTCCTTCAGTGGCTTCTGTAACTTGTCGTGTGGGACTCCACACAGCAGCTTTCCACTTTCAATGTTTTCCTACAAGACGACAGGATCCATCTGTGAACAGCACACACTGCTTATCAGTCTCTGAAAGCATATTATACAGTGGTGCTTCTTCAGCACGTTTTACTTCCTCCTCATCTGGAGTCATCCCAAAGTCTTTGCTTTCTGGTCAGTCTGTAATCACTTCTAAGATCCCTGGGTGATTGGGATTTCCAGTTCGAGCTCGTTGCGTGATCAGTGCAATCGTTTACTCCACGTAACTTCGATTGCATGATGTGGAGAGGGAACGGTCCCTTTGAACATCCAGCTCAGCACCGGCAGTCGAGGTGCCAGGAGGAGCTGTGCTTCAGTACCGATCACTTCTGAAGCAGCTTGAACTCCTTCATATGCTGCTAGTATCTCTTTTTCAGTTGGAGTATAGTTGGTCTCAGATCCTTTGTATCCTCGACTCCAAAAACCTAAGGGTCGACCTTGGGTTTCTCCTGGTGCTTTCTGCCAGAGGCTCCATTATCTCCGGCTGTGGTGTAGAGCACATTTTTAACATCTAGTCCAGTCCGAACTGGTCCAAGGGCCACCGCATGAGTTATCTCACGCTTAATTTGTTCAAAGGCTTGTCGTTGTTCCGGGCCCCACTCAAATTGGTTCTTTTTACGAGTCACTCGATAGAGAGGGCTCATGATCTGGCTGTAGTCAGGAATATGCATTCTCCAAAAACCTACAATGCCCAAAAAAGTCTGTGTCTCCTTTTTATTAGTAGGTGGAGACATTGCTGCAATTTTGTTGATCACATCCATTGGGATCTGACGATGGCCATCTTGCCATTTTATCCCTAAAAACTGAATCTCTCGTGCAGGTCCCTTGACCTTGCTTCGTTTTATGGCAAAACCAGCATCCAAAAGAATCTGAATTATTCTCTCACCTTTCTCGAAGACTTCTTTCGCTGTGTCGCCCCATACGATGATGTCATCAATATATTGCAAGTGTTCTGGAGCTTTACCTTGCTCCAGCGCGGTCTGGATCAGTCCATGGCAGATGGTAGGACTGTGTTTCCACCCCTGGGGCAAGCGATTCCATGTGTACTGGATGCCTCTCCAGGTGAAAGCAAACTGCGGCCTGCACTCTGCTGCTACAGGAACAGAGAAAAATGCATTAGCAATGTCAATTGTAGCATACCACTTAGCTGCCTTTGACTCCAGTTCAAATTGCAGTTCTAGCATGTCAGGCACAGCAGCACTCAACGGTGGCGTAACTTCATTCAGGCCACGATAGTCCACAGCTAGTCTCCACTCGTCAGTAGACTTACACACTGGCCAGATTGGGCTGTTAAAAGGTGAGCGAGTCTTACTGATCACACCCTGGCTTTCCAATTGACAGATCAACTTCTGAATAGGAATCAAAGAGTCTCGATTGGTGCGATATTGCCGGCGATGCACTGTCGTGGTAACAATTGGCACCTGCTGATCGTCAACCATCAGCAGTCCTACAACAGAAGGGTCATCTGAAAGACCAGGCAAATCAGACAGCTGTTCAATTTTCTCAGTGCCCACAGCTGCTATACCAAATGCCCACCTATACCCTTTTGGGTCCTTAAAATACCCTCTCTTGAGGTAGTCTATGCCAAGGATGCACGGAGCATCTGGACCAGTCACAATGGGATGCTTTTGCCAGTTTTTTCCAGTTAGGCTCATTTCAGCCTCTACAACAGTCAGTTCCTGGGATCCCCCAGTCACTCCAAAAATATTGATGGATTGCGTTCCTTTATAATTAGAAGGCATTATTGTGCACTGAGCACCAGTGTCCACTAAAGCTTTGTACTCCTGGGGGTGTGTTGTACCAGGCCATCGTATTTGTACAGTCCAATAAACTCTGTTATCCCTTTCCTCCACCTGGTTGGAGGCAGGGCACCTCTAATTTCTGTTTTGCACAGTCTCTGGGCGTGAATTAGAGGTTCCTTCAAGAGCATCAGAATCTCTTCTGCTCCTTTTGTAAACTGGAACAGCCACCTTCCTAGGAGTTTTTCCTTTGATCTCACGTACTCGTTCTTGAAGTTCTGAGGTAGGTCTTCCATGCCACTTATTCATGTTTTCTCCTTGCTCATGTAGGAAGAACCACAGTGAACCTCCTTTTGTGGGCTGCCTCTGTCCTCTCTCTCGAGATTGGAAACACCTTTTCCTAATAGCTGAAACATAGGTTTGTGCAGGTCGTGAATGGTATGTGTCTTCTCTGAGTTCTTTGATTTCTTGCAATAGCTTTTCAAACCGGTCATCAGATTTTTCACACAGTTTCTCCACAGCAGAGACACAA